>JAPVRG010237219.1:0-10692 GCA_029783565.1 Rhagoletis cerasi
GTAAAAGATTGTCGTAAGCGCATACGAAACGTGAATAACATACGACAATCTTTTACCCAGGCGACGCTCTGTAACTATCAGTATGTACAATGCCTTGATTCAAAGCGAACATTTCAGAGCTCACTTACATGTTGTGACTGTAGCTGAGTGCGCAGAGATGCTTGCCACTAGTTGTTAGCTTTCAGGAGGTTCCGGGTTCAAATACCATCAGAGGCAAACATGGTTATAAAATGATAAAATATTTTTTTTTGTGTTTCCGAATTATGAAAAAGCATCTGTGAAGTGCAGAGCGAAATCGTAATCAAACGAAAAGATCTCCAACAATTAATCTGTTTAAAGCAAACAAAAGATAGTTTGGCGCCAAATCATATGCGTTTTAGTTTGAAACAAAGTGGATATGGTTTGTTTTTTTTCTCAGTGTAGGGAAAAGTTGGTGCTGAGGCTGTGTCACTTAGCCTTACTGAGGCTTGTGCATGTCACTTCAAATACACCGGGTATAGGCTTCGTTGATGTCCAGCAATGAAAATGCTTAATTAACTTTTGTTGCTGTTGTAAAAAATATATACAAAAATAAAATTAGTTGAAAGATCGATTTTCATGCTACATTATGTATTTAAAATACACTTCCGCTGAAATAACGGTAAATGATTTTTTGTGGTTGTTATAAAAATTATATATCATTAACTAAAATCAAGTAAACATCGATTTGTGTGCTAATATTATAATTATTAAAGTAATTAGCCTTGCGATGAAAATCTACCTTTTTTGGTGGAATGTTCCAGTATGGGTAACGATGATATGCAATGACCTGTGAGAACTGCCAATAAAAGCGAGAGATGTAACTTGAAATGTGCTTGAAATGAGGTCAGATAGTCCTTCACCGTTCTCGAACAAGCCATCAGGGAGCCAAGAGAATTGATATCTGCTTGGCTGTTGGAATAGATATTGACCTCCTCGAAAGGTGTTGTACTAGTGGGCAACCATTCCGAAGCCTACTACATTGCGGCTACCCCTGCTTGGAAAACGCGTAAATTATTCGAAGCACACACCTCCACCTACCCTTCCGTTGAGCTTCGTGTCATCCGGAAATACGTTTACAGGACCCCGATTCCAGATACTGTGCGTGCAGTGGTCTGTTCGAGTTGGTAGGAACTCGAAGTTTTTTAGAATACTGATGGGCCCATAGCTCGAGGCGAACTTAAAGCCCACCCACTTAGCCTTACTGCGGCGAGCGAGCAGAGGCAGCTCTGCCTGCTATATCTATGGGCACAAAGTTCAGCGTAGGATTAAGCGCCAGAGTAGGAGTGGTTCGAAGTGCTCCACAGATTCCAATTAAGGCAGCTCTTTGCACTCTTCCCAGCTGCTTGACGATGAAGGTCTTGTCTAGAGCCTTCCACCAGACGAGTACCCGATAAAATAAAATTGGCTTAATAATAGTTACGTAAAGCCAATGAACTACTTTCGGCGAGAGACACCAGCGCTTTTCAGTGGCCGCTCTACAAAAATATAAGGCCAACCTTGCCTTCTTGCCCCTTTCCTCCACATTGAATTGTCAAGGATCAAGCCCAATACTTCACCCTATCAAAGAGCGTTAGTAGAAGACCGCCCATTGAGGTATGACGGCAGGGCGGTAACATATCCCTCCTAGTAAAAAAACAAGCCCCGTTTTGGTAGGGTTCACACCCAGCTCGCAGCTTAAAGCCCAATTTCAGGTAACTCCGCATAAGTTCAAACAGTGTTTCGAGAAACTTTCCTCTTGTTAACATACGCCGTCAGCATTGGAAACCATCCGACACCCACTTCTCTCCAGAACCTTTCTGCCGACGACAACAACCCAAAGCAAGGCCGAAAGAACTCCCCCTTACGGGGTATCTCTACCCACTCATCTCGGGGTTGTAGCACTGCCCCACTCTGCCACAACAGTTCTGTTTCAAAGCATGATATACATAAACTTTACAAGGTCGGCTCCGGCCTCCAGCCTATTTAGGGAGTTTACAATAGCCTCAGGAAAGACGTTATTGAAAGCCCCCTCGATGTCAAGGATGGCATCAACTGCATATTCCTTCTGCGAAAAAGATTGTTCAATACTATCAACGACCGTGTGTAGGGCCGTTTCAATGGACCTTCCCTTGCAGAAGCCATGCTGATTTAAGGATATACGCCCTCCAAGAATCCCATCGCTGGAGCATCACTTTACTGTAGGGTTACGTTAAATCCTTCTTTATCGAAGCGGACATCGAGACGAATCCCGGACCAAAATACTATTTCTTCTGTACCTGCCAAAGAAGGCTCCACCCGAATTCCACTTCGGTTAGGTGTAACTAATGCCACAGATGGAGCCATCTGTTCTGGCTTTAAGACCCATGGGTAGTAGACCATGGGTTATATGGCGGCCTGTAGCTGGTGAATTCCGAACATGATGCATACAGTCCGCGCAATGTGCCGGCAGAGAAACGGCTTACGTGCTTTTTTCAAGGTATTTACATGGCCTACTACTAGCTACATAGGTGCCGCACATATTGCGCAAGAGTGGTCCAATTTCCTCCTACTTCAGCGGCCTTAGCAAACGAGCGCAACTACCCGGCTGATTCCGGGGTTTCCCGCATAAAGCATCTCAATTTCGACGTGCGACAACTAGTAAATCCACGTAAGCGGACGAAATGGGAAGAGCTCTTAAAGACCTGCAACTTTGCCAGTGTTGCAAGAAAGCTTTGGTCTACTGTCAGGTTCCCGTCCAACCCGAAGAATTACAATGGCCGGGTGTCTGTCACATTAGGTGGCTTTAGACCTGAACAAGCACACAGCGCCGTTGGGGTGGTTATCAGAATAACTAAAGCCTCCAAAACTTACCGAAACCAGGGAAATCTGCCAACATAGGGTATTCATGATGTCTCTACTTTCACCGGTGGCGAATACCGTTAAATCCGTGTTGGCTCCCGCCTTTCACGCACGATGTGAGCCCAGCAGTACATCAGCATGGCTTCCGCTAATTTCATAGTATTACCATTGCACTCAACGCCCATGTGATTGGACCTGTCGAACACTATCGACACTACTTAAAGATATTTAAGTCTCCAGACTACACCCCACCCGACTCTGAGTTCGGAAAATTGTTTCACCACACAGATTCCCTCGAGGAACGAATGGGAAGAAAATACAGTCTCGGAAGCTTATTCTAACTCCATTGCCATATACCCCGACGACTCCAAACTAAGGATGAGGATAGGAAGTGATGTATACTCGCAGGAACTTTCACTAAAATTATGCTTCCGATTTCCAGATCATTGTAGTGTGTTTCAAACTTAGAATACGAACTACCAAGGAAACTGGATTTTGTGTCTTCATCGATAGTTTTGGCCAAATCAAGGTAAGTATACTACATATGTGAGGGGTGGGATCACTTTTTTCGCTCATTACGTACCACCACCGGAGAAGTAATCGGCTTTCCGCGTGTCCGAAAGAAGAACAAGAAGATCAAGTCGATTCCCCCGGGTCGATGACTATGACGAGACATGCATTAACTCTTATGCAGAATATGGTTAGATGAACGCATGCTCTGTCCATTCCACAAAAAAGGCGACCTGGCCCTGCGCGCCATCTACCGCGGGATCGGCCTTCTAAGCATCATATATAAGGTCTTATAGAGCGTATCGTGTGGCTTTCAACCCGGAAAATCCACCACAGGTATTCATCATACACCAAATGTTGGAAAAGACCCACGAGAATATGTGGGATTGACATACACCATCTACATACATATTTGTCGATTTCAAACTCGCTTTCAACAGCACGAAAATAATTTACCTATGTGCCGCGATGTCTGAATTTGGTATCCCCGCGAAACTAGTACGCCTGTGTAAAACGGCGTTGAGCAATACCACAGCTCCGTCAAAATTGGGAAGGTACAATTTTTCACGAAGGCATGCTGGGGTATGCCAATGACATCGGTAACAGCATTCGCATCGTCTGTTCTGCATTTCAGAAATCGGAGAGAGAAGCTAATCGGCTGGGTCTGGTGGTGAATGAGGACACAACTAAGTACCTCTCAGCGCATGCGGCACTGTCGACCACTATAATTTCGACGGCTTCGTATATGTATTTAGTTATAATTTTTTACTACATTTCCGTTGCATGAGCCCCACGTTTCCCATTTTAAATTTCATAAATTGTTTATAATGACTTTTGCTAAAATATTAAAATTAAAGCTTATCAAGACAAATACTGTGGATCTAGAAAAAATAATTTTCTACTTTTTAGTCCATTTAGAGAAACGCAGTATATTCAATTTTTTTTTATTTGATTTTCTTTTATACTTCTCTGTTTCGATTGTCGAAGGCATCTTTGCTTTTGTCTTTGTCTTCATCGTGGTCGTTATCCTTATACTTACTTTTTCTATATCATTGCTGCATCATACTGCATTGAAGACAACCTCCGTCCTTTTTGTCTACACATTCGTGGAATACCATCTTAAGAAGTTTCAGTTAAAAATTGTGATGGAGAATTTTATAACTACTTACACCGAAGTTTCTGCTAACAGCAAATAGCTGCTGACATACGCTCTCTCTCCCACTTGAACCTACTTATAGCACTGTTCACTCGCACAAACTTATGTCTAATATTTTCAATCACCTGGCAGGTAGAATTTACCGCTGAATTGACGTGTCTTTTTGAAAATACGTATGTATGTATGTATTTGTTTTTAAATGCATTTTTTTTCAATTTTTATGAAATTTTACAAACACCAGGCAAAGTTTTTTTCGCTCTGCAAACATCAAATTCAAAGTGTAAACATATAAAAGTTCCACAAAAATATTTTTTTGCAAAAAAAATGGTCTCATTTAATAATATAGTTCGTTCAGTGCCACTACCCCTCTGCCAGGTCTGGGTTTTTGTATTTAGGCATCATAAAAGAAATATTGTAAAAATTTTCATAGTGCTTCTAACAGCTACCTTAAAAATGTGTAGCAGTTATTTAGGATTAAACTCCTGCTAAATAAAAAATTTACTACCGAATCGTCTGGTTTTCGATCGAAAAACTGTTATGAAAGAAAAAAATTCCAAAAATCATTGGTAAGTCCCAGCTACTTCAAACTTCCACGGGCTACAAAACTAAATTAAAGAAATTTAATTAAATGCTCAAAATTTTTGATAAAATTTATTAATTTTTTTTTTTGATATTGCACAAAGCTTAAAACTTAGGTTCATGCGGATAAACTATATTTTTATAAAAAAAAATATAAAAAAATTAAATAACAAGAAAATAAATTGTTAAAACTTGTCAATACGATGAGAGCTTCTAATTTTTACACGAGGTGTATATACATATGTAAATATGTATGCAAATATTTTTATTAGGGGTCTTCCCACCGAGCTCGTTGCTTCGTTAGTTAGCAGTTTTTTTGACAGTTGTACGGATATTTTGATTTTGTAAATCCAACGAAACCAACGAAATCCATTAGCTGTCAATACATACGATACAACCCACCTTACAAAAACGTTGCCAAAGATTTACATGAAAATGCCCAATTTCATAATGTAATCAAACAATTTCAGCTAAGCAGTTTAATGAAGTTTCACCAAAAAGTTACCATTTTAGATATATGTATGTCTAATAGCCATATAACCAAAATCCTTGTGAAGAAAAATAAATAACCAACTTAACCAAAAATATTTTTAAATAAGACACATTTTTGTGGCAAAAATATTTATGTGGCACTTTAAAATATTTTATCTTTTAAATTTAGTAATTGAAGAGGGAATAAATGAACAAGCCAGATAATAAAGAATAATTTAAAAATTCTGAACAAAAAGTGTGAAATTTGGGTGAAACTTTGTTATTTGTTATTTTTTTGTACAAAGTTTGAAACTTAGATTTATATATTAATATTTTTATAGTACATATATGTGGGTGGCGTATAACTGTTATAAATAATAAATAAATACATTATGTTAAATACGTTATGTTTATAAGCAGAAAAGAACATAAATTTTATAAGAAGCGACAAGTCGTTATAATTTTAGCAACATGTGAACATCAGGAGCGTGTCTTCTCTTCTACCCAAATACGTTTTTTGATTGGATGAAAAGAGAAACTAGAATGTACGTACATATTACAAAATTTTCAAATAGGAATACATATTATAGCATACCAAATAGACTAACGTTTTAAACTTTTTTTTCTATCTTAAAACTAATCGAATAAACTTTCTGATATAACTTGGAATCTTTTAGAAGTTTTTCACTTGTACAACTTCCGCTTTTGTACAGTATTTATTAACTTAAATATTTCAGATCCTTTCAGTACCAATTTTTCAGCTGTGTACAATGGCAGATACATACAAACCTAAGCTCTAGTATATTAAGCTATTATATCCATTCAAAAATAGTTAACATAGAATACTCAGTATAAAAAATATTTACAAAGCGGTCTACCTTTATGAAAGCATGCCTATTAATATAAGTATGTATGTATAAGTATATAATTAATTGCTAACTATTATTTAATAGCTAAGCTTCTACATATTTATGATGTCTTTACATTGCTTTCTTCGGTTTCAGACGCAGGCTCCACAGGCGGTGGCATCGTTTGGCCCACTTGCAGGCGTTCAGGCAGCGCTTCTGGCGTATTGATAATGCCATATGGTCGCAAGTGATAGATCAGGTAATCTAACACATACATTTGATTCGGTGTCACATAGTGAAACGAAATGGCTGTGTCCGAGCAACAATCTAAGCCCTATATGAGAGGAGGGCAAACATTAAAAGACAATTATTTTGATACTAAATTTTTGCAAAACATTTCATGCTTTTCACCTCGTCGGTTTTGTAATAAATGTATTTCCAATACCAAAAACCTTTGTCTGTATGCGATGGTATTAGATGATGTTCCGGCACGAATGGGAAGAAACGGCCACGCGTTTGTTGATCACGCGAATCACCAGCGATTACATTAACTCTCTCCAAGCATTTTCCCATTTCCGCATCTTCTGCGCCGGCATTGTCTTGTTTACAAAGCTTTTTGTCTGGTATGGCCTTCTCGACAAAACGACGTACCGCCTCCTTGCTAAGCACGTAACCAGCGCCACCGGACATGTAACCCTGAAAAGAAATAAACATATTTATACATACACACATATATGTTTGACCGATTTGGCTGGTATTCGTTCAACATTATTAAATTAAAAAATAACAAAAAATTCCGTTAATAATATCAAACCATTAATTTGGGAAACCACTCACTGGGAATCACCTGATGTTTACACAGGGTGTGGGAACCATAGTTTCTAGGTATGAATGGTTTGCTGCGAGGACTTTAGCGAGTAAATATTCCATAACTATTGTACCATTTCCCAACTTCAAATCGCCCGACGGATGTCATTCCCACTATTGTACTCAAAAAAGATGTTGAGCTTCTGTTGGCGACCTTGAAAAAGATTCTCACTGCTTCGCTAGCACTTGCTTGTATGTATACCGCAACCATGGAGGCTAGTTGACGTCGCCTTTATTCTTAAGGTTGGTAGGAATCACTACACTAGCCCTTAAAGCTCCAGGTCTATTAGCTTGATGTCATTAATGCTGAAATGTGTGGAGAGATTGGTTGAGTTGCGCATTCCTTGGGAGGCACTTTCATCTCATCCTCTGTCTTTGCATCAAAATGTATATCAGGCAAGGAAATCTTGCGAGGTGTATTTGTAAACTTTGACTTCCAGAATTTTTGTAGACATACGCAACTCGGCTTTATGGCAAGGAGTAGATTATCCGCTAGTAAGTTGGATTCGTTCAGGAAAAGAAAAGACAAGGCATCTGATCGGCGCATGTTGTAGTGAGAACGGGCTGTCCAGGTTATCTTCACTATAAGAAGAAGGCTGGACGTCATGCTGGTAATGTAAACAGGTTTTTGAAAGGCTGGGGTCTGTCACCTAGATAAAACTCATCATGAGCTATGCATATGTGGCGTGGAAAATCCGCAATGGGTAATACGCGCGCTTTGGGAATATACCTCGGTATTCAAAGGCAAGGTATTCGGAATCCTCAAGGCCATGAACTACGTGGTGGAATTAAAAGGAGTGGCGGGACTACAGACATGCAACTGTGGTGGAAGCCAAGCTACATTTGACCAGACTAGTTCGGCAATACAAAACCGGTTATAAAGTCCCATTTCGGCCACTTAAAGCACTGAGCTTACCTTTACCCTTCCTGAGTTGAAAAAATAAGACGGCGATATACTTCTTGTGCTTCTACCACACCCTCGGAAGGATTTAGCAAACCGTTTTTGGCAGAAATCTTCCGATAGATGAACATATGAGGTCTTTGAAACCCCAACAAACATCGCAATAGACGGTATGTAGTCTGAAAGCTATTTTCTGCACGCCTTGGTTGTGTTAGTTTCCAACAATGGGGGTACCTCATCAAATGTATGTCAAATAAACAGGGACCGAAAATAGCAGTTATTCCTTCCAACAGTTAAACTTGGCCAGATATTTTTTAAGTCCGAAATAAAAGTCCTTTCCGGTTAATAAACAACCCGCTTATCCAAAATAAACAAATTTGGTATCAAATGAAGGACTTAAATAGCTTTTAAACAGAAATAATGAACGAAGGTTACCACCTCCATTTATATTTTTTTTTTTATAATTTAACACAAAATAATTTCATATACCTGATCCAAGGTTTGTTCCATGATAATTAAATAACATTTTTTGTTGAAATATGTTTCAATGGTTGGGTTTCCTCGTTTAGACATTTCAATTTTAAAGCTATTTTTGTCCTCTTTCATTTGATACCACACTTGTTTAATTTGGATAAGCGGTTTGTTTATTAACCGGAAAGGACTTTTATTTCGGATTTAAAAATATTTGGCCAAGTTTAACTATTGAAAAAAATAACTGTAATTTTCGGTCCCTGCAAATAAGCATTTGCTCATTCTAAAGCAATACATCGCCAGTCTGTACTGGGTCCGGGACGAAATACATAATGTTCGGTGGAATGAGTACCTTAGAATCTGACACAAAAACCGGCGAATCAAGTGCACATAAATTGATCCTGCTATTTAAGTTTTGTAATTACAAGCCACTGGTCGCTGTGATGTAGTGGTTAGAAGTGCGCACTACCACTCCGTAGGGCCTGGCTTCAAGCCCTGGTCCGATCAACTTCGCAAAGAAATACAGAAAAACGATTTTTTCTTAGCAGCGGTCGACATTCGGCAGGCAGTTGCAAACCTCCGAGTGTGTAAAAATATAACCGCTGTTCGGAGTCGGCGTAAAACTGTAGGTTCCTCCCCTTCGTGTGACAACATCAAGGCGCACGCCACAAATAGGAGGAAAAGCTGGGCTAAACATTAACATATTGTGGAAGCGTATATAATATTATTATTAATTACAAGCCATGGAGAAACGTAGGGTAACAGTGTGTTCACAAACCACCGATGAAGGATCGCGTACTTTCTCTTTTTCACTTGACGTGCGAAAAGCACAAAAATTGCTGAGGCCTTTAAAAGCAAATCCAGATCTCGAGTATCGCTCAACGACTTCTATCGCTATGAAGATGAAGAACAAACACATTCTATGCGAAATTTCCGGAACAGCGGTCAAGATTTTTTGCACCCTCACAATTGACCTGAATACATTTAGCACGATTTCTTTCAAGATAATTTCAAATCATCCAATGTTAGTATTTAGGCAATTTTCCTCCGCCCTAAAATATGTCTAAGTTTCGACTAGCGAACTTTCTATGAACGGCCGATTTAACCTAATAAAACTTCTTTACATCTGATTTAGTTACCTGTTTCGTGAAAGGCTTAAATTTACAGCCGAAATATATAGGCGTCTCCGGCGAATAAGGATATAACATGTATCGCATGTTTTCTATGACAGCATACCTAAAATTTAAAAGATAAGACGATCTTAATTTAAATAAAAAAAATTTTCAAAATAATACTCTTTACTCACGTGTCATCGTCCGCTTTATAGAACCAATCCGCCTCGTCCAAGTGATGAGCGTAAATGTATTTGAACGCCTCCTTCGTCTTCCCCCACAAATTGTTGCGACCCTCACCTACGGGTAACGCCACCGAGTCCAGCGCTTCATCTTTCTCAGTACTCATGAACAAAAGCTTATTACAACGACGTCCCCACGTCCGCTTAACGTGGCGAGCCTTCGTTTTGTGATTTGTGGGATTTGTCATGATCCAACAGAGTACACGAACTTCGTTGGCTAATTTTGTTGCTAAACTATTATTTTCGTATGCATGCTGATGTGTGCCAACCTCCGCTTCTGGTCCCTCCTCGCCAAGCATATCATGACTGTTGTGTGGATCGTTGATATCGCCATGTTTATGGCTTGAATGTGGTAAGTATTCGGGGCGGTAAGGTGTCGACATTATGAACATTTCCGCTAGACAGAATCCGACAACCAGTCCCACTATGAGCGAAAGCAAGGAGCGTCGATTTGATCGAGTTCCCGCCGGAATGAGAGGTGTAGTATTTGCCGCCATTGAAATTTAGTTAAAGAATACAAGTTTTGAGTATTTTTAATAGTTTTAGTTACTTATTTATGAAGATTTCTTATTATTGTAAATACGATTTTAGCACTATAATAAGTATATGTGAGAACTAATTGAATGTGTTTTTGGACGTGACATTTTCTGTCGAATGCTAAGTTAACAGTGAAAGCAGTTTTTTAAGTTTTTCAGTA
>JAPVRG010237258.1:0-10295 GCA_029783565.1 Rhagoletis cerasi
TATCAAAATTACAATTCTAAACTTCTTCTGCGAGTAAACTTACTAAATACATACAGTGGCGAGCATAGCTGAGAGCATGTTGTTTGTTTTTTTTTTTTTGAAAATATTTACAATATTTTTCGAGTTACATTTTTTTGTTATTTAAACAAAAAATATTGTTCATGAGCGGCTAAAGAAGCGCAATGATTTTTTGATCATGGCTTTTTGCATTTTATTCCATATAACTTTATGACATAAGACCGAATTTCTTGTGTAAGCAGAAAAGAAAATTCAAAAAAACCAACGCTAGTTTTTATAAATAGCACTTGTTATATGAAAAAATCCGCAAGAGCCGTCAGCAAAAAAAAAAAAAAAATTAAAAATCAAAGAGCTATTTAGCCGCTCAGATCTTGCACTTATTTTATTTAAGTTTCATAATCCATGTTACTGCATAACCAAAAATGTTCTAAAAATTCAGATTAAAAATTTCAAAGTTTAGATGAAAATTTGTTGAATTCTTCTAAATTTTTGCATAAAGTTCGAATGCTTGTTTTATATGGTTTTGGTTAAAGCATACAAAGTATTTTTATAAAAAAATAACAAAAAAATGTTGGCTCGAAAAATATTTAAATATAAAAAAAAACACCATGCACTAAGTTATGCTCGCCACTGTACATCATACACTTAGCGTTAAACATAAACTTATAATATATGTATTTTCTTTTAGGTTAGGTTTGAACCTATTTTTTGTAGGTTAGATTTCAGATTTTTTTAGAGGATTTAACACATTTTCGCTTTCAAGTTTTACAAACTTAGTATATTTTTGATATAGAGTATTTTCAACTTGGAGATGCAGTTTTACAGCCGCATACCATTCTATGCTTATACAAATATATTTCCCTTTGATTAAATTTTTTACTTTCCAGCAAAATTATTAAAAATTATTGTTGTCGCCAACAATTTTTATACGTATGTATAGTCCGTCTTTTATCGCGTAACGCCATTTTTTCGACTTCATTTCTTAGCCGGCATTCATTTCTAAATTTTATATTAATTTTAAATTTCAAAATTTTTTAATTTTCACACAACGTTCTCTTGTTCTTTTAATCAACTCACAAACTGTCTTCAAGCGCTCGCTTGTTTCTCCCATGTTTTCTTCCAACACCTGCCATCTACCTCACTCTTCATTTATGCACCCAACTCTTTTGCGCCTCTTCCGTTTTATTTGTATATTTCACTTGCGCACCTCCTTGTTCTCCTGTAACTTCTTCCAGGTCTCACCCAACGCCTTAGCAAAATGATCATCAACCGATGCATTCACCTCAGTGATACTCGTCGGTGAAGAGGTGGAAGTAGGTGAGGCAGGTGGCGTATTTGTCGCCGACATGCCCGGTTCGGTTTTGATGCGCATAATCGCTGGCATAATGGGTGGTGGCGTTGCTGTCGCTGCTGGTGGCGTAGATGTGGACGACACCAAAGTCGACGGCAGCGGCGCCGGTGGTGGTGTCGCCGCAGCAGTGGTTGAGTTTGGCGACTGCTGTGGCGTTGCCACCGGCGAGCGTGAATTGCTGGTTGAGTGCGGCTCCAACGCTGTTTGGCTGCGCAATGACGCTGTGTGTGGGAATGTTGGCGGTGGTAGCGGCGGCGGCGACGAATGCAACGCCGCGCTCGTTGCTGGTGGTGGTGGCGATTGAGCTGGAGGTCCACGACTGTTTAAGCTGGGCGGCGTACCGCAGCGTTGTGTAGTAGACAATGCTAGTGGCTGCTGCTGTGGTGGCGGCAAAGCAACGGCGATATGCTCCAAGTGATGTGGCGATAAGCTTTCAGCTTTGACTGAATGTTGTGCCGCCGCGGCATACATGGCGGCCGATGAGAGCAAGACCGCTGCTGGCTTTGGTGAGATGAGCGCTTGCGGTGCGCCAGTAGTAGCAGCAGCGGCGGCGGCTGCATGATAGGGCGGCAAAGCGCTTGGCGCCGGCGCGTGTCCTACAATCAATGCCTGCGGTGGTAATGACGACGCGGACGGCATCGTAGGTGGTGGTGTGGGCGTTGGTGTATTTATTACAGCTGTAGTTGTCATTGCGGCTGTGCTTGGCTGTGGTGATGGTGTGGTTGGATTATGACCAGGCGACTTCTTGCCAAAGAGCGCGGCATAGTCGGGACCCAACGAGCGGCGGAAGTGTTCATCGATCACTGTTTCACACATCGAAATGGATTCTGCGGAAGCAAAAAACAATTTTAATATAGAATATTTCAATTTCTTGGAAAACCTTGTACGCTGACACTTACCAGTGCTGTGATTGTCATTCTCGCGATTCGCCAGCAATTCGCGATCGCCGCGCTCACGTTCGCGTTCACGTTTCGATGGCGCCTGTGTGATAACGCTAGGGCGCGCCAGCGCCGTGGCGTATGTGGAGCCGGGCAATGGCGCGCGGTAAGGTGGCGGCGGCGAGGATCGATGCTTTAACGTCGACGACGAAACCGACATATCAATGGGACTCTCCATGCCACCGCCTTGATGATGATATGCCGCTACTACGGCAGCGGCTGAGGAGTTCGATGGCGGTGGCGTTGGGCGATTAGTGGATTCGCAAAGCGGACGCATTGCTGCGGCCATCATAATAGACATGGGTGGTGGTACGCCACTGTGTACCGATGCGGCGACATGATGATGTGCGCTCACTGGCGATGTTAAGCCGGGACAAACGGTCGGCGGCGGTGGTGTGCCAGCGGGCGAGAGGCTGCTCGACGCTGAGGCGGCGGCGCTGCCCAGCGCTGGATATTCACCAGCGCGTGTGCGACGCTCACGGCGCCAACGAGCGGTCGGAAGTTCTTTTGATGAAATACGGCCCTCTGAAAGGAAATAAAAAAAAATGGAATTATTAGCTATTTTATTTTTATTATGTTAATTTACATTTACGAGGCGATAAGCATATATGTAAGTACGTATGTATGCATGCATATATGTAGGTATTTTTTTTTGGCAACTATGTGTGTGCTTTAAGAATGTTTGCCATTTATTGCGACTTCTAAATTTTCTAAACATCGGCTTTGTGGCCACAGCGCATGCAAATGAGACTACGCTGTAAGTCCACACAACGGTAAGCACATAGAAATACCTAGACGCTATGTACATAACTATGCAACTAGTCATTGAAAATTCATCGCATGCCTTCGAAACGCGTCAAATTCAGCGACAACAACTTCAACGGCAACGTCAATAGGCTGACAATTTTTGCTTTGGTTACCATTCAGACATGTTCGCGCATATTTGATAATGAAAATAAAATAAGTACACTAAACACACAAGCTGAAAATTGCAAAAACTTCTATACGATGAGGTCAAAAAAATAAGAAGAAAACAATACCAGTTGGATATTGACAATAAAAACTACAGATTTGAGGCGCTCAGACGCTATTTAACTGAAGCGTAGGCGTTATGATTCATGAATAACGATCTTATATGGCTGCGTCTGCGGGGAAAGAGACGGAGGAAAAATGTCATACTTCGTGAACAAAGGCTGAAATTAAATAGAAGTTTATAGAAATTTTTTGAATATACATAAACATAGATTTGAAGACCCAGTCAGTTTAAAAAAATTAGATATACTATTGAGACAGCAAATTTAATGGCGTTTGTTTCTAAGCGATGAAGATTTAAAGCCTGAAAAAATAATAAAAAAATATCGAAAACTTCTTCACACGCTTATCATTTTTTCAAGTGGCAACCTAAAAAAATATTTTTTGTTCGAAGTGTTTTTTAAGTTGTAAGCCCCACTTTATATACTTTTATATCTATATGCACATGTGACTTTTTTCAATACAAAACTGATAAACTGTTTCAAAAAGGTTGGCAACTCTGTTAAATAATATTTACAAATTAAAGCTTTCCAAAAACATTTTATTTATTACCCACATTGCAACATTTTACTTAACTTGGATATGCATTTAATTTTTTTATTTTTAGATAGGTGGCAACCCTTTTCTACCCATTTTGTACAGTGGAATATTCTAAAATATATATCTCTTGTCTCATAATATGCAATGAATTTAGTCTTTTAAAAACTTAAATTTTTTAACAGTTTTGATTGCATAAAAAATTTGGCAACTCTATTTCAAAATACTCTCGCATTGAAGTGCTCTCAAAGAGCTTTGGTTTGATGTCCATATTGTAATATGTACAATATTTCAATTAACATTCATACTGATGAAGTTCGCTACTTAAGTCTTTTGTTTTACAATGAACGATAATTTTTCCACTGCGCAAAAAAGGTATTGCAAATATTTATTTTAAGCAAAGGTGCATAAGAAATCATTGGTAAATACTCATTTGGCTTACTAAACTGATAAAGATAAATAAATCGATAACCAACTTAGAGATAGTATACTGAAAATATTATCGATAAGTATAGAGGCAAATATGTATACCTACAAGAATATCGATAACAACTTGCCACGAGTATGAAAATCGTAAGCTTATCGATAAACGAATGAATCAGGGTATCGATAAATATATCAGATGTATGAATTAAACAATACAAATGTAGGGACTCTAATAATAACATTGATGAAAAGTATCGAACTTGAATATGTTTTTCGTGAATGTATCGATAAATAATTTGACTAAGTTCTCGGTAAATGTATCGAATATTTACGTTCATGATTAAATTGTTAGCGTTATTTATAAATATTTTAAAAATTTTGATGACATAAAAAACGCTGCTAGATAAGAGTATCGAAAAATCGATAAATATACTGATAGAAAAATTCGTCAACAGTACATTGATAACATTATCGATGTATTTTTTACCAAATTGGTATAACATTGATATTGACAACGGCTTTGAAAAATACATCGATAGAAAGATCGATAGATATAAAAAAATCAATTTAAATGTCGATAAAACTATTATATTGGTAAGCATTTTGCTAAAATATAGATAAAAATTATCGACATGTAATATTTTGATGACATTGATAACGGCTCCGATGAATACATTAGTGGAATTCGCTCGTTGGTGTATTCGCTGTAACTGTAACACTTGCAAGAACAAATCACACGTTCATTCAGTTACACTTAAATAAGATACAACGAATACAGAAAATAGCGAATTCCACTATTGATAAGAAGATCGATAAAAAACAATTAAAATCGATGTTTCTAAAATATCGATAAATTTTTTTGATAAATTATCGACACAAATTTTTTCCTAATTCTTCCTGCACAAACCTCGAGCAAACCGTACCAATCTTTCAGCAGGCTTGTCAGTTGCTATATTTTTTTTTTTTTTTCAAAAGGAAAACTATCTGTAGACCGAAGAGCTCAAGAAAATGAAAAACGAACAAGATAAGAAATGAAATGCAAACAAAAATAAGCAGATTAAGAGTTAGAAAGACAAAGAGCACAAAAAAAACAAATAAAAAGTACATCGGCGCAAGTTTGAAACTAAGTGAACAGCGACAATGGCAGCATTAATAATAAACAATGAAAGCCTACAACGTACAAAACACGCAACAAACACCATACTATGAAAGTGAACGCCTAAAGGAATAAAAATTATATAAAAAAAGAAAAAATTAATTAAAACCAAAAACCACACATAGGAGACTAAAAATAAATACAAGCAAAAAAAAAATTTTAAATAGAAAAAAAGAGAGTATAACAACGAAAAAAGGATAAGCACAAACACAAACGGCTGCGCGACAGCAATCAAGTTGAAAGCAAACCAGTTTGCTACCACAATACGCGCGCGCCTTACTGTGCCGCGCGCGTTGCTGCGCGACTTGATCATGCCACCAACACCATAGAAATCACAACAACAGCCCCGACGCCGCGACGGGCAATTGGAATCACAATAACAAAAAACACGCTTTTATTTTGCTGCTTGCTTGCCACTTCTCACTTTTTTCGCTTTGGATTCTTTTGTTTGTTTTAATTTATTCTTTTTTCCTGCTTGGCATTTCCACCTATTCACGTTTACATTCACGTTCACGCCCCAACTTTTCGCAGTCGTCACACAATGTGCGTGTAAGTGTTTCTGAGTGGTGTTGTGGTACTTATTTGTTGTTTTTTTTTTTTTTTTTTTTTTGGATTTACTGCGGTGCGTATAAAATTCATGATTGAATATGAATATAGTACACATGTACATATGTATGTATGTATATACCTTTAAATGTACCTAAATAAATATGCCTTTAAGCCGGCATGGCTTTTAGTAAATATAAAAAGTGTGGCAATCTCGCTGGCTATATAATTTAAAAGGGGCCTTGTGCTACTCGTTTGATAGTCATAGAGGCCTAGTCACTGTCAAATCCAGAGCATAGTGCGCGACGAAAAAACGCATGCTGGACAATGTTTTTCACTAAACGCTAGGCATCTAGATTCGGAGGGTGTCGAACCCAGTTTTTCATCTTGATTCAGGGTGTTCAACGAGTCCGTGCTCCTTAATGGTTAAATAAGTAGCTGTGGACTTTCTGCGAATGAAGCTCAAAGTTTGACACTCCTTCTTTTTCCCTTCTCTTATTTTCTGACTAACAAAAGGTCAGATACGAGTAGGTGAACGACGAGTGCCGCGCCATTAGACATGGGTTAAAATTAAGTCTGCAAGCTTGGTAAGCCATCTTTCAATTGAGGCCATCTCCGCCTTCTGTGAGTCAGAGTGAGCCCTTAAAGGATAATTCTTCCACTGCTGCCGCGGCAAATACTAAACCCTTTAAGGTAAAGAATAGATAGGTAAAAGATTGACGAGTGGCTCAGCGGAGTAGGGCCGATGAGCGTATTTCGTTGAGCAAGCCACGGTTATAGATGATGTACCAGGTTTTCGGTATCAGCAAAGGCAAGTGACATTAATCAATGATTAATCCATTTGTCCGGCCTCAGCGCGGTCAACAAGAAGCTCGGAAATTTGAAAGGCTTGGAACTCCAATAAACCTACCTAGAAGTTTTAGACCAAACTGAAATGTCATGTCGCTAGTTGGAACGGCAGTTAAACAGTGGCGAGCCATACAGCTCAGCGCCGAATAGCTCCGAAATTCGTCTCAAAATGCAGATCGGGATCATGTAGTCAAGCCGTCCAGTTAGTGCTGACGCTATACTACTGTGACTGTAGGGCCTGCACAAAAATCGCCCTATAGCATTAAGCCTGGCAGCAGTTTGGAACGCCATATTCTTGGCCGTCAGGTCCGCCGGCGGAAGATGCAGCAACCTCTAAACTTTTGAGAAAAGTTTTATTTTTCATCGCCGTTCCAAGACCAGTACCCCAGCTGTGTCGGATAATTATTGAAAAAAAAAAAAAAAAAAATGGTATTCGAAGAAATAAAATATAGAATATAGATTATAGTATACAGATTACAGATTATACATTTATTTTAGATCATTGAAAATAGATAGTAGATTATAGATTACAGGTTATAGATACAGACTATAGATTATGGAATATGAATTATAAATATCAAGAGTTTCTTTTTCTACTGCTCAAAAATGGTGAACATTTTCTTGTATTAAAAAATGGGTTGCACTTAATTTTGTTACTACAGATTTCGCATGGGTTTCTTCGTTTTTTAATAAATTTATAACTAAAAATAACCGCTGTTGCTGAGTGATTAGAGGTGCGTACTACCACTCCGCAGGAACTGGGTTCGATCCCTGGTCCGAACAACATCTAACAGCGCTCGCCCTTCGGCAGGCAATGGCGAACCTCGGAGTGTATTTCTGCCTTGAAAAAGTTTCTCATAAAACATACAATCATCGTGCGGAGGCGGCGTAAAATTGTAGGTCCCTCCATTTGTGTTATAACCAGGGACCGAAAATAATGATTACTTAAAAAAATTTCCATGAAAAAATCAAAAGATCTATAGTATATATGTGCATGTTTTTTCATGTCCTGTGTGCATAGGATAAGATGTAAAAATTTCTGGGCGACGTACATACATATATAAAAATTATAATTAATAATTACACTTTTAATTTTTATCAAGCGCTCAGAATATATAATCAAATATCGAGTTTCATTTTTTTTGATCAAAACTCATTTTTCGATTGTTATTTATTTCTCTCTGAAATAATGATTATTTTGCAAGTTTTATTTTTTTGATCAGTAAAGGTAATTATCTCCTGTCAGTCAGCGCATTCGCGGCTCGGCAACCACGTCACTGTTGACAGTTATAATTTCGAAACAGTAGAGAACTTCGTTTATTTGGGAACCAGCATTAACACCGATAATAATGTCAGCCTTGAAATCCAACCGAGAATCACTCTTGCCAACAAGTGCTACTTTGGACTGCGTAGGCAATTCAGAAGTAAAGTCCTCTCTCGTCGCACAAAAATCACACTCTATAAGTCACTCATCTTGCCTGTGCTGATGTATGGCGCGGAGGCATGGACAATGAAAACATCTGATGAAGCGGCTCTTGGAGTTTTCGAGAGAAAGATTCTGCGGAAGATTTAAGCGCCTTTGCGCGTTGGCAACGGCGAGTATCGCAGGCGATGAAATGATGAGCTGTACGAGCTTTACAACGACATGGACATTTTGCAGCGAATTAAAGTACAGCGGCTCCGCTGGCTTGGTCATGTCGTTCGAATGGATACAGACGCTCCAGCACTGAAAGTATTCGACTCGAAACCCGCTGGTGGTAGCAGGGGAAGAGGGAGGCCTCCTCTGCGTTGGAAAGACCAGGTGAAGAAGAACTTGGCTTCACTTGGCATTTCCAATTGGCGTCAGTTGGCACAAAAAAAATTAAAAAATTTCAAAACGGTGACACTTTTACCTGAAAAATGTTTGCTTATCAGGGAGCTCACCCTTCCACACACCTTCTCCTCAAGTTTGGCAGGTTACTTCTGGGACGCCATGAATATATATACATATATATATATATATGGAAATATTTTCATGTACATTTTTTAGGTTTGTCGTTATTTCGAGAGCAAAAGTAAACCCTTTTTTCGGGTGTTACTGCTATTGTAAATAGTCTCATCTGCGTCTATGTATAAATTATGACTTTTATTAAGTTGTTTGTTACAGTTGCAGAGCAGTGTAGTGATTTTGTATTTTTGTATTTTCTTATGTACATACATATGTGTAAAAGTAAAAAAAAATTAACTTTATATACACAAAAATTTCATACCCTGCTGTACGCTAATTAAGAAATAAATAAATGTACATGAATATGTATAACTACTCATACATATATATGTATGTATGTATGTATGTATGAATGTTTTGCGCTGTCACACTTCATTGTCCTACTAAATCAATATTATGTTGCGAATTAATTTGTTACGATGCAAAATAAGAGCATGCAATAAAAAGCAGAGGCATTGCTGTGAAAGACAAATGGGTACAAACTTTTCTGAAATAAATAGTTAACTTCGCGGTTATAATAAAATAACTTTCCCACGAATTTTCAATTTAAAGTATATTTCTTTTTTAAAATAAATTAAATTGGATTTGTATGGAAAGTATGAACTCATAAATATACATACGTACATACATAGGGGTACTAGAGTCGGCCTATCCGGCATTCGGTCGTTTTATGTGTAGGGGGGTTTCTGAGGAGTCTATTGACAATTCTGCTTATAGATTTGTAACTAGTTGAAATCTGTAGTTGGTATCTATCTGACAAAACTGCGAGGCGAACCAAAACGATTAGAAAAATTTTATTTTAGACCAGGGGGTCTACTCTGTATTGCGATTCGAAAGGAAAATCATTCGGATTCGGATACTTAACACTATGAATTTTTATTAGTCCGTGTCGGCTTTCGAATCGCATTGGCTTTCGAATCGCAATACAGAATAGACCCCCACCAGTTGGCTAAACACTTAATTAAATGGCATCTGTCCTTTTTCAGAAAGTCGTTGGAGTTCCAAAAAGTTTTTGGTGTAATACTGGTCACAAAGTGGTCCAAAACCTGCGCTTTTCTCGAGATAGTATGCTACATTGAAAAACTTTTGCGTTTCTAAAAACTTGAATAAATTTATATTTTTTTCAGATATATGTTTTTATGGTCATAAATTTTTTGTATTAATAAAGGGTGTTTTTTTAGACGTGTGGTTTTCAATGAGGCAATACTTTTTTCGGAGTTGGTCTTTTTGACAGCTGTTACTTGATTTATACTCAGTTTGGTTTGCCCTTTTTTGTCGCGTCCGTACCGGTTTTTACTTGCGTGTACCTTTGTACTTAGCTGTTTATCTTTCCAAAAATTGTTTATGGAATATAGCACTCTTACAATGCTTTGCAATAAGTATGGTATACATACGATCTTTCTGTTTCTTTCTTATTTTAAGCTTGGTTAAATGCGTACGAATGTCGCGTCCGTT
>JAPVRG010237272.1:3711-39448 GCA_029783565.1 Rhagoletis cerasi
ACCTGTTAGCTACCTTATTTATTTTAACCGTCAAATCCAGGTAGTTTAATCTGCCGTCACTTTCTGTGTCCATGGTAAATTTTATATTTGCGTGTTGGCTGTTCAAATAGTTCAAGATCTGTTCCTCCTTGTTTCCCTCTACTACACAGATTATGTCATCGACATATCTTGCGTAGAACTTCACTCCCAAGTTGTTGGTTATCTCTTTCATATATATTTCTTCCAGGGATTGCATGAAAACCTCCATTAGAATTGCAGACGTGGGATTTCCTTGAATAGCTAAATTTCTTCAAAACTTAAAATTTCTGAGTGCGTTAACTCGAAACGCAGTAATTATTTCGGTGCAATAGTAACCCTGAAACATACTGCGCTATTTGGCAATTATTTTTTTTTAGTAAGAATGCAAATATTTTTGTTCGCATAAGCAGTGGAGATGATTACCAATATCTTGTTAGCTTTTATTGGCGAAGCTGCGGTCAAGTATCGCGATCACAGTATCGCAATCACAGTATTGGGAGCTTAGCATGAGCCTTACCTTGAGACAGACAATTACTTGAAAGATCATTTACATTGGCGAATTTTTTTACCATTTACTCCGCTAAGTGCTGAGTTATCCAGGGCTAGTGATTGTAGAAGGAAGGCATTGTATATCTTGTTGCATTCGATATTTTGTTCTATTACCTGTGTATCGTCGATGTCTTTGCAAAACCGCCTATCATACGACACTAAAATTTTACAGTAGATCGAAAAAATGTATTTTCTTTAAGGCCGTCGACTTGACAGACGGTATTTCATCTATCTGTAATTGGAAAATTTGTTGTTGGCATGAGTCATCATGGTTAATACCGAAGTACTGCACATTAAAACTGGTATATCTCGAGAAAGAAAAATCGAATCGCAACAAACGAAAATGAATTGTAAAGGGTAAGAGTAGTACTAAATGATGTCCTTAGTAGAAATGGGCAAAATAATTTGTTGTTTTCGTATTATAACCTCAAATATTGCCAAAATCGGTGTCTTTGGCACTTTGAGGTCAGGATATCTCAAAGCAATTCTAGAGCAATTCTGCGACCAGATTTGGAGTCAGCACCAAAAAATCTACAAGATGTAGTAGTATTTAAATGTTTGAATATTTCTGTTTGAAATAATAATTTTTGTGTGAACTTTAGTATGTTATACACTTATCGGATACACATAGTTTTATGTAAATATGGTATCATATTATAAAATATATATTTACATATGGCTATTAGATACTGTTTGCGAATTACCTACCTTGTTAATACGATTGCGAAATATGTACATAAGTTTGTATGATTATGTTTTGTGAGTTGGATACTGTACATATGTAGAGCGTCTTCTTTCCAAGAAAGTTTAGTTACCGTAGAAGAAAATTGTAATTGTAAGAATGTACGCACATGAGTTACATTGGCTGCGTGGGCTAGATGTTAGTATATACTACATACAAATTTAATGAAATTTTATATTCGCTTAATTGATCACTCTCTCAAAGGGATGCTTAAAATTCAATGATATTAGAAATCTCATCCCCAATCAATTTTATAGACCAAGTCTCAATGACTGGATTCAGGAGGGGTCCAGTTCCTGGAGGGAAAGGAGACAGATCAAAGATGAAATGCGGGGTATGTGTAGGGATTCTCATTTCCAGGCCTAAACGTTTGCGTTCAAGGAGACAGGAAAGTATAAAAAACATCATGCAACCGCGAGATTGCAGGTGAGCATTTTCTGAGGCGGCAATTCAGTCAATTTCCTTTTCCGCGGTTAGATCACAACTTATGGAGGACAATAGGAGAGAATTTAAATAAATTTCTGATATATTCAACATTACGCCATAGGTCATGGGAAGGAAGCAGCAGATGAACTAGCGATGTGCGGTTCTGCACAAAATGTGTCCCACGCGGTGGCCACGTGCACCTCGCTAAGGGAAAACAAAAGCAGACTCCATGAAATTTACTATTAGAAAGCTAAGCGGAGGTGGAGTTGTATAGGATCGTATAGGGTTACCAGACAGATCAGGAATAACTATGACCCATTGAAAATCAAAACTCTACTAGGAATGAGCAAGGAAAATACCAACAAACTCCACAAGACATTGGCCCGTGGGTGTGAATGCCAAAAGTATGTGCATACCTTTCAACAGGCACTGCCACAGCTGTAAGGATCCGAGTTCAAAGGCGACAGTTGAACACTTTCTCTGCGAGTGCCCGGCCCTTGAAAAAGTGAAGCTAAGGGCATTTGGCCAACCATTCCTACACAATATTTCAGAGTGAAGTCGGCTCTCCCTGTTTGATACACCGAAATTCATATGTAGGTTTGCACTGGCTAGTGGTTTCAATATGGCCAAAATTTGCAATTTGCCGCTCACCAGGTTGACAAGAAAAAGAAGTATTTGCGGTTATAAAATTTTTTATTTACTTAATGTTATTAATATTTTCGTTTACCTAACTTAATCAATATTTTAGTAAAATTGTATCTATAAGTAAATATATATAGGTGATCGATCATCGCAGTATGTTTTTAATGAAGTTGCATGATTTTAGTTGAATGTTCCATGCAGCGTGTGTTTTCTGCTATTCTGTGAAACACAAATACATGTAGGTTGAAATAAAAAAGTATTTATGCCAATACTCAGTAAGAAACTGTATACATACATACAGACATTGGTAACATTGGTAACATTCCTGTGCCGACTTATACATAAATGTGGTTAAGTGCAATGTAGGAGAGTGGTAAACGGTTTGACTAATAATAAAGTAATACTTGACGTTCCCGTTTTATGTAATTGTATGTATTTGTGTGCAACAGTTGATTACAATAGTAGCAATTACATAATAACAAATATTTAGTAGAAGAGATGCTTAGTTTTTTAATTATTATATGTATACTTAAGTAGACACTTCAATAAAGATCCACTTGACGAGCATCCAGGCTCTATGGCTAAATGCACATAGATATACACATACATATGTATTCTAGTAGTTTTACTTTAGATCCTGCCACCATCATCTTCATCGCTTGCACTGATCGCTTGCTTCCATATATGCACGCTTACTTACCAATTAAAAAATGCTTTTAAATTTTTTACGTATGAAATGCCAAATCTTTTTCATACAAGCTGCAATTATAAGAGAGGCATACACACAAACTTACCTTATAGACTTGTACAAATAAATTTTTAATTTAGTATTAGAATATTTATTTATTTATTATATGCAAAACAAGTAAGTACTTCATGTTTTAGTATGTAATATTTTCCAAAATGAGTACATATGTATGCATGTACGAGTATGTGAATATTGCAGGCATGATGGAGTTTTCATAATTGTGGTAGATATTTGAATGCTACAAGTAAATAGTATAATGTATATAGACATCGATGGGCGTGGAAACAAATAAATATCAGGAAATAGAGAGTATTTGTTTATATACAAAGTGGAATGTTGAGGGACAGATAGAGAGAGTGAGATAAAGTAGGTAGAGTGCTACTTATATGGAGAAGAATACGGTGTTGAAGAAGATGGAAGGTAGACTGAAGGCGTATAAAGTAGTGAAGGAAAATTAGGTTATAGAAATATGCTAGCGTTACAAAAAAACATTGGTTGTAACTTACAAAAAAGGAAGATATGGCTTATGTCACCAAAGTGGCATAGTATGTAATCAATAGGGGAGAGTCCAAGCAATGAGAATATTGGCTGTAATCTTGAACGCAAACTATGTGATACTTGGGGTATTCAAAACGGTGTCGTAAGTGTCGTATTTTTGTATGTCGTAAGCTTTAACCGGCTGAAAATAAATTTAGGGCGTTCGCAAGGTACAATACAAGTCATAATATGAATTTTCACACTGTTCAAAAGTAGTTAGTTGTGGTTTCAAGTCTTTAAACATTTATTTTGGCATTTAAAGTTTACGACACACAACAATACGACATTTACGACACCTTTGTGAATATCCCACATATTTCGGCGACAATCTCGATTTTAAGAATTCCACGAAAAAAGATGCACTGGTAAAATACTTATATAAGTAGTGAAACTGCTATTTAGCTAATAGAAAATTTACCAAAAAACTAAGCGAGACCAACGCATATGTTATGTAATACATTTCGCGATATTTGGTTTAAGTGACAGGAATGCTTCAGTCCAGTGATGAGCACACGCAGATTATTACAAATTGGACATATATGTGAAGCAGCGAAGTCTTGCTGAACAGCGACTACTTTGATCCGCATTGCTAAAGTGCCAACAAAGAAACAGCCGTCCGTTAAACATCGTGCGCAATACGAAAAAGCTTATAGCTTCCCTGCAGGAAATGGGACTAGCTTGTAGCTAACTATAAAATAACTAGCAGTCGACTAGTGGTAACTATTTATTAACTATTTCCTTTGGCCGTAACTAACTACTTTTGAAGGGCGATGACCGCAAAGTAGTGAGAACTGGTTTCCTCTGCATTAGAAGTCAACTAACTTGTAGCTAACTATTTTTGGATATAAATTATCAATTAAAAAAGGATTTTTTCAATTTTTTATATTTTTTATTTATTTACTTATTTTATTTAACTTTACATATTTGCTTATTTGTTGACATGTTTTTTGTAGATGGTCTCATATTTGAATTCGATCAGACATAACCTCAAAATGATAATATAAAGTTTCGACCTTTATTTTATTTGTTCTGAATACGAAAAAGAATCTGCGAAGTGCAGAAGAAAAGTGTATTGAAAGTAATTTTGAATGAGGATATTTAAATAGAAACTTGTAAAGAAACCAAACTCCCGATAACGTCTGCATGACTCCTGCACAACTTTACAACTAACTTGAAGTTAGTTTTTTCATAGCTAATTAGAAGTTAGTTATTTAACGGAATTCCGCAAAACAGCTAACTAGAAATTTGGTTATCTTAATCAATTGATAATTTTTTTCTGCAGGGTTATGTGTGAAAATTTCGCAGCAGGCAGAATTCCTTCGTTGAATTACGTGTGTTTAGAAAATGTTAAAATGTCCATCACTGCTTTTGCGACTAAAGTTTAGTTTATGTGATAACTACTAGTTCAAGAACAAATTTTTTAGGCGCAACAACTTAACATTTGAAACGGCAAACAATTAATTCAATAAATGTAGGTGTAGTCTTCAACAAATTTGGATGTAGTCCAATTGAGAAAGAGAGAAAGATAGAAACAAAAAAATATAAAAGAATTTATTGCGTAGGCCAAAAGATTCCCGTAGATTTTTACACTAAATTTAAAGGCACATTTTTGCTATTTTGATCGATAATTTTTTGCCATTTTTGTGGTTCGACCATAGCAATTAAGCATATAGATGTTTTTTTACACAATTAAAGCGCTTCTGAAGAAATCTGAACAAATGATAATGTGAAAATGCAAGGTCCGTGCTATACGTTGGCTGCAGAAAAGCTATTCAGTTAAGGTAACTTACTTTCTGATCGGTTATATATTAAAATCTGACGTTTGACCAGGCGGCAGAACTTAAATTGATTTCCAAAACTACCAGACACAAAATATTAATCTGCGTAGTTTATTGTCTGCAGTACTCCCAAGATGCCACTATAGTTAGCTAAGATTTAGCTTCAGTGTATGCTACTACCGATATTGCTGCCTGCCAAATAATGCTATTACTTAGTATTCTAAGGGCCTAACTTCTGCCCAGCGCTCCAGCTTGAAATATGCTCCCGTTTGTTGCCAGCCCCAGGGACTGAGTGACACACATATTTTTGGAATAGACTCCTGCCTCAAAACCGCAACCCTTCTTGGATCCTTCAGTGTAAATACAGATTACCGAAATCTGGACTAACTACCATTTTGTCCGTGGATTTATTTGCTATTGCAATATTTGCTATAATTAAGCTATGCTCAAAGCACTTTATTACCACATCCACGAGTATTTAGAATTTTCCAAATGATTTTTGTGAATTTATTGACTAGCGATCTTGAGACTACCTTGTTCAACCATTTGCACAATTTCAGGGAGTTTTCATTGAATCGTCGACCAGAACAATGCAAATTTAACATCGAAATTTCTGAATGAAAACGATCGAATCAATCTTGGATGGTTCTTTCTTATACATCAACATTATACAGTTTTTAGCTGCTTGCATTGCTTTGTTCTTTCCTTGCAGTAGAATATCAAAATACATATACAAAAGGGTATTTACATACAGCGTTACCTTTTTGGAAAACCCCGCGAGAACTTTTTCGTCCACCTAATATTTATGTTTTACTTTTCAAAAATTTTGAAACGCTATTCGATAAATCAACATCTTTAGCATGAAGATAATGCAATCTAAGTAAAAATTAAGAGGGCGGTTGGCTTACTAAAATCTTTCAAAAGAGTTTACACATTTTCTAATTTTTATTCCAACAAAGAGGGTAAGTATGTAAGAATAAAGGCTTAGTGATTCCCGATAATTGATACTGCAGAATTTTTGAGAAAATTCTAAACCTGGGGGAAGTTCAAAATATTTTTAATGCAGAGTGATAGCGAATGAGCAAGAAAAGAGATCACATGCAGCTAATGAGATAAAATTGTGCTTAAGTTGTTTGTAAAATCCAGAGTTGTTTTATTGTGCTGTTGGTCTTTATAATGGACACCATGGCGTATGTGTAATGACAGCAGCCTTCATACAATTGTTGAATATTCGTAGTTAGAGAAAGGGAGGAAAGCAAGAACGAGTACGAGCATTGCATTGTGCGCATTATTTTGTTTGTGTGAGAGTAGAGGAAGCAGAAAGAAGAAAGTCACATACATATGTACGTATGCAGTATTTATGCCAATGCCGAGAGTTAGAGAGTGATAGAATTTAGTTAATTAGCCAAGTACAAGTATGAGTTCGAGAAATTAAAGAACAACATTTAGTTTTTGTTTTAGTTTATATAATTTTTATTCAAGTTTTTTGTTGTTTTTTTGAAGGCTTTTTGTTTGTTAAATTTTCAAAGTAACAATTTAATTAATTCAACATCATTTGTTTTTGTATTTTAGTTTTTGTTTTTCATGTACCGCTATGCATTTTGTTTTTTCTTGTGTTCTTGTTTTTGTTCTTTACTTGTTTGTTTGTTTTGGGGTTGTAACGTTTTTTTTGTTTGCTTTTTGTTTTGTTTTAGCTCAACATAATATTGTAACTACATATATATGTATTTCTGTAATATATATATATATATGCTTGTGTTTTATACATTTAGTTTTCCCTTTTTATTGTTTTTGTTTTTTTATATACGCTTGTTTGCATATATGTTTGTATGTATGTATATTTTTTTATTTATGTATGTATAAGTCATTGTTTTTGTTTGCTACATGCTGCATGTTTAGTTTTTGTTTTTACTTTAATCCTCGTGCTATTTGTGTTTTTTTGTATGCCTTTCTGAGTTCTGCATGCAATTTACGCTCCATTCTAATTTACATACAAACATTCGAATATGGTACATTTACGATATAAACTCATGTGTGCTTCTCTGTTTGTGTGTCTTCTGCTCAGCTCAATTAATGTGTGACGCTGTTGTGTTATCAATTTCAATTAACTTTCTTATAAACTTCGCTTTTTGCCAAATTTTCATTACAATCGTTCCACAAGCTAATACATTTGTATATGTGTGGTTTTTGCTTATTTTACATACATTATTTGCGCTTTACTCTAATCTAAATTGCTCAACAATGAATTTAATGACCTACGAGTGTTCTTTTTTAATTTTTGGTAACTAAAAGGCTTACAACCAGCATGGTTGTTGTTGTTTTTCGTTTTAGGATTTCAGTTTACTATATTTTAGCTTTGCCATTTTATGAGTTTTTGTAATAACTCTATTTGGGCAAGCAGTGAATGTGTTTTCTCCTTGTCACTTAAAAAAATTTTTTTTTTGGTATTCAGCTATATTTAATTCATTTATACTAAATCAATTTAGAACTTGTTTATTAGTTTTAAGATATTTTTACTTATTTTTTTGCTAAATAAATCAATTAACATATTTACTTGCTAAATCAATAGCCATGAATTTAGTTTGTATTAATAATAATTTTCATTTTGCTAGTTTCCAGTTAAATTTTCTAGTAGGAAAGTTAAGGGATCATAGATTTTAGTTTAGTGAAATAAGTAAAGATTTTCTAGTTCAAGTAGGGTAAAGTAGATTGCAAATGAGAAACTCTTACGTAAGCTAGGCAAATTTGTTCTTTTAACTGTGGCAAAACGGCCAAAGGTCTGCACGGTTACTGTTTTGAAAAGTAGCATCAAAACGACTTCTATGTAAGATTAAACTTTGAAGGGTGAATTTAATTTGTAGCCTTGCTCTATTCATATAAGAATGTTTAAAATTTTCTTAATTTGTATTCAGTTTTTTTTTGGAAATTAATAGACTTGATTATTGCCAGGTTCTTGAGTGTTTATTTAGAAGGAAACCGTGTCAATATGTTCATTTAGGTAATAATTTAATATCTTGAAAAATAGTTAAAATTTTTTAGTAATTCGGGTATCTAGATAAAAATATTTTCTATTCAGCTAAAAATTGTCTGTACCTTCAATGCGTAAAATTGTTTGTAAATTGCAGAATATTTCTTGGCAAAGCTAATTTATTGATTGATAAAACAATTACTGGGTCTGAAGCTTTTGTTTACTAAACTCGCAATTCTATACACATATATATATATATATATCTTTTTTTTAATATATGTTCTAGGTTGCCTGCATTAGTTTAGTTTTATTTTTATTTTCAGTTTTATGTACATATTACTATATAGTTTATTCATAAGTACTATTAGACACGACAAAGCCATAAACAACAATTCTAAACATCGCTCTAATGAAATTTATCATACATACAATAAATACATATATTTATTAGATTTATTATTTATGTTCTATTTTACGGTGAAAAACATACATGCATAGCTCAAATGACGTAAGGCAATTTCAATAAAGGGGATGCGGGGAAAGTTTGTAGGAAGAGCAAAATTAATTGAAAAATCAAAAAAAAAAGAATAAATTTGAAGAAACCGCAATAGTTTTTGGAGCTTTGTAAAGAAGACTGTAGGAGTCTGCAACAAATTTAAAAAAAAATTAAAAAAAATAGAAAACTGAAAATATTTTTGTATAAATTGTAAATGAAACGAAATACGTTTATTAAACATCAAATCTTATTGCAATTTTTTCTTAAAAAATTAAGGGTATTTAAAAGAAAAATCAAAAATGACTTATGTTTGTTTCTTTAAGTTGTGGGAATTCCTTTTTTAATTGTTGCAGTGTTGCTTTAATATTTTGCTGTGTGCCTGACTTCTGCCTTCAAAAAAATTCTCATAGTTTCTGCGGGGGCTTTAAGTTAACAATTAGTTGAACACTTATTATTAAAATAATATTTATGATAATTTAAATAAATTAATTCTGTTTTGTCTTAACAAATATAACGTACATTTTTAGTGTTATAGAAATTAATTAACAATATAAAGTTCATAAAAATCAACAAGTAATTGAACTATTATTTATTTTTTTAACAAATGTATCTTACATAACACAATAATTAAGAGTAATTTCACAAAATTTATATTTTAGTTGGGAAAAATTGTATATATTATATATTATATATATTTGTATATTAATTAAAATAAAGGTATAATATTTTTTTTTTTCTATTTATAAAAATTGTTATTTCTTTCATAAGCTCAAAGTATCTCTGAATCATAACCGCATTGAATTTTGCTCTCTTCACAAAATTTTGTCGAGCACGCGAACATCATAAACATCTAAATTTCAAGCTAGTTAACAAGAACACGAATCTTTGCTCTGAAAAATAGAGCATGAATTGACCTCTGCATAGAACAGTTACGAGCAGTTTGGCACATGCGACAAAACTTTTCAAAGTTTTCTGCGGATTTTATAAGGCCAGTTGTTGGGTAAAGGCTCTCTCTGATCGTCGCTGGCAATCTTTAGATTTATTCACGAGAGTTTTCTAATGAAATTTAATATCATTTAACAATGGTGATATTTATTCTTCAGTTATCTAAATTAGTTGCGACGAAAATCTATCCCGCAAGAGAAGCTCTTAAAAGCTTCGAAGTTTTTATAAGCTTTCTATGGATTTAATATGCACGTGTACAGAAATTTCCATAAATTTTCTATAGACAAGCAGACGTGTAGCCGTTGTAGCTCTTATATGAACAGCAGTCACAACCAAAATACATATACCCCTCTGGAGATTTTTTTAAAAGCTTTATATAGACTACATCGCTATAATATAGATATCCAAAATAAATGCTGCGGTAGATTTTTAAAGTTTTCTTTATATACATATTTTTTCTAAAGTTGTCTATATACATATGTGTATATAGTTAGTTTTACAAAATGTTGGGGAAACTAGGTGAGCTGGGAAAATGGTACCATGACATAGCCCCAACTAAAAAATTTGGAATTATGTCACTAAATTGGCTTTTTGTCACTGTATAAGAAGCGACATAATCTCAAAACTAAAAATTGGAACTATGCTACTTGGGGTTATGTCAGGGTACCAGGGAAAACTACCCTCTTATTGCCTTATTCTGCTTGTTAGAAACTACTCCGAATGCCAAAGGCCTTTACGTTGCACCATAGAAAACATTTTGTAAATTACTTACTACCCTAATTTAGGACTCATTGTTGATTTAGAAGGAATTTACGCTGATACTTTTGCCTTGCAAAATCGGTCAATAAATTTAGTTGGAATTAAGAGATTTGTTATAAATTCAAAAACCAGCTGAGAAAATAATTTAGGGAGCACCGTTAGGCAACTGATTACATTGCGCCTAAGACTATGCAACGGGCAGCTCTTGCGAAAACGGGTATAAACGTATTACGCGCTGCTGAGGTGTATTCAAAATGTCCATTTAAGTTAAGTTGTCTGTAGGGAATTAACTGCCGGCTTCACCAGCAATTTAAGTGAGAGATGATTTTTCCCTTATGTAAATTTTCATATTAAATTCAAGTAAAAAAAAAAATTTTCACTTAAATTGCTTTCGCGAAACTGGCGAGTTTAAATTTTCTATGGAAAGTCCATGAAATATGAACATATGGAATTTTTTGTTTTATCCTGATTTTTGATAAAAATCATCGCTATCATTCAAATGGGCAGAATTTTTATATTTCTTGTCTTCAACCCTTTTTAAAAACTGGCCATATTTCGTTATGTCAGATTTGCACTAAGCATTGAAAAGATGCAAAAATAAGTTTTCTTTTAAGTTGGGTACCAAAAAGTGCTCTCATCATCCGTTCCCATATAACATTCATTTTAAGTGGCACAGATTTTCTGGTGGAGCATCATTGAAAGCCACATCGAAATGCGGCATTGGAAACAGATCACTTGAATAAAGATATTGAGAAGTATAAAAGATAAAGCGGCGCAGTTATTTACGAGCACGAAAATTTAACATAGAATATAAAATAAAGCGGCATACGAGATACACTTATAAGATATTTACACAAGTATACGGGTAAGTACATACACCTACATATGTACATATGTAAGTATGACTTCGTTAAAAAAACGCACAAAGCGACGATTGTAGTTTTTGTAGTGAAAATCGCTTCATTATTGTGTAGCCTCTTGGTTGAATGTGGTATCGTTACAGCACATTGATATTCAGTAGTGGATGCATGTTCAGACCAGTTGTAAGCTTGTTGTTGTTGTAGTTGTAAGCCTGGCTGTTTGGTTTTTTGTCTTGTTGTTTGTTGTTTCGGTGTTGTTGCTGTTAAGGCTAGTGTGTATAGATAACATTCTTGCTTGCTTATTACAAAGGTGAATGCGAATGCGATTTTTCTCTTCTGTGTCATAACTTTTACTTATTAGTGTTTTTCTGTACCTACATACATTACTGAATTATGAGAAAACTATAACTGCCATAATTTATGGCGCACACAAACATATATATTAAAGTATGAAACATTTAATTATAAAAATACACATACAAAGTTTGTTGTTTACAAAACAGCATAGTAAAATGAGTAAAAATGATGGACAGCAAGAAAAAGAGAAAGAGAGAGAAAGATAAAGAAAATAGAGAAAAAGAGATAGTAAGTGACGTGGAGTTATATATATTTTTTATGTAAGTTTTAGTATGTCGATATATATGAATATGTAAAAAGTTATTGATTAAAAGTTAAAAAATGTGTTATACTCGTACATATGTATGTATGTACAAGTAATATAAAAAATATTTTAGAAAAAAATTATAATAATAATAAAGAAAACATGCTGCAAATTGATATGTATACACACTTAAAAGTCAATATGTATGTATGTTAGTAGACGAGTATGTATGTATAATTATGCAGGTGAATTATGAATGATTCCGTATATATGCTGATAAAGTGCTAATCAATAAATATTTCCTCATTGAGGGTGATAATTTAATATGTGCAGTAATATACTTATCTGTATGCCTTAATGTGCAAAGATATGTTTATAAGTGTAGTGACAGAAATTACACATAAAATATACCTACTAAAATTTTTGATCATGTAAAAACTTTTATATAAAATATTCGTTGTTTGTGAAACTGGATAAGTTATGTTTTAATGACTTTAGATAGTTGTAGATTCTAGTGCGAGGCACTTATATTCTTCAAGCATAACTAGTGAGCGGCGGCTTAAAAATTTGGTGTAATGACAATATAAATGAAAATATGATATCCATAACGAATTCATTGAATGGATATATGACCGCTATTTTTTTATTCGAAACACGTCGTTTAATGCTTACTAAAGGTTTTCCTCAGTAACGATTTGAAAGAATTTCAAGTGTAAAATCGTTACTGAGGAAAACCTTAAGTAATTATTAAACGAATCTGAAAGCGGCTGTTAGTAATTTTTATCTACAGCGTGCAAGTTTTTGAAATTAGAAGCAACTAATTATAGTTATATGAACATATGTACATAGGTTCTATCAAAAAAGTGCCGGGATCGGCTAACCAAACACAAGATATTCATCGTACATCCAAATTTACTGCAAAGCTATAAAATAGGTCCCTTCTGAAATAATCTAATCATCAAAGAATTTTTAACGCATTTTCCGGAATCGACTCCACTGGACTCCACTGCAGGAAGTGCGGAAACACTCTCCACGTGGTGACGTCTGGAAAATGGCTATAGCTACAGTTATGCCTCTGGCTATAGTGCTGGCTTGTGGTAGTCGGGCGGGGCGAAGAAATGTCTCGTGGAGGAGAGGGGTTGGTATTAGAGGTCACTCGGGGCGATGGGGATGACATCGGTTTTTCCTGAATTTCTCGGACTATATTTTGGGCTGCCTCTAATAATAATAACATTTTGGAACTTACACTATAAGTGCCTGGCCTAGATTCTCCTCGAATTCGTGGTGTGCGTCTTGATGTTACACCGCCTCCGAACGGCAAATGGATTTTATGAGAAGCTTTTTCATGGCAGAAGTGTAGTCGGAGGTTTGCCATTGCCTGTCGTTAGAAAAATACTTTTTCTAATTTAGATGTTGCTCTAACCAGGGATCGGACCCCATAAATTACCCCAAATGGATTGCCAGAGGGGTGACTGGTTCTTGGCATGCTTACTCTTTATACCGTTCGACCTTCAGTTTCACTTACGCTTGCCGTGGGATCAGGACTACTGCGGAGAAAATACTTTCCTATTTCCCGCTACTCGTGGGAAAAACATGAAAAGCCCTTAAAAAAATACAAGTGTTCCATTAACCAAGATTCCCCGGTAGAGGTCGATCCGGCTTTGTCAGCTGCCAGTGAGCTGCTGACGCGCAAGGACACGCACACAGAGGTATTGCCTACGGAAGCCATGGGTTATTCAAACTACGTCTGCTCAGAAGGATCCGTATTTAGTTTCCTGAATAAAGATAGTTGTACTGTAATATCGGCATTTTGATTTAACAATCCTGTCATCATCGAGGATAATCGTAAAAATATTAATTGTTTGACTATGTGGCAGGCCCAAGCACAACATGCACTAATTACCTCTCGCGGTTTATTAGCATAACGAATTGGTGTTAAGTGTTTCTAGGTGAGGTGCCTTCAAACAGAGCCATAATCGGGATTAAACTTGCTTCTTTCCTTCAATGTTTTCAGTCAGCCGCTTTAATTTATTCTAAACTTTGTTAGATATTTTTAACAATTTTGCAAATAGCTAAACGCACAGAGATGAATGAGCAGACAAAATATAACGCTGTAAATAGGCTGAATAACAAATCGCGCTAAAGCTGGAACAAAACTACCAAGGGAATAAAAGAATTTCTACCATCTCTATCTTGATAAATACCCGGTCTTCTTTTAACAGAGTGTATATGAATTTCATGAAAAATAGGGAACACTTGTATGTTTATTGGTTGACTAGAAAACCACATAAATCATACAAAGGATGTACCTTGAAAATGGACCAGTATTTACTTTGCTTAAAATCAGAGAACATTAAAAATCGTGTTCGTTGTTAAGCGCTATTCAAACATTTTTTAAATTTTATAAAGAAGTTTATCCAATGGACGTATATTGGAAAAATTGTCCTACAAAATAAGCTGTAGTCAAGAAGTTTTAAGAATTATAGTAATTATGCAAAGCATTTATCCAAGGGGTGTATTTTGGAGAAATTGCTTGTCAAATTAAAATTTTTGTGCATCTCCAACTGTAGAGCGTATACCTCTAAATGGCTCTTACTATTAGAGCGCGATGCATATAGATACAATGTTTTAAGTAAATGAAAATTTCATCGAAGAGACGCACGATGATGAAAACTGTTTCTACTTATTTATAAAGGGTTTTTCAAAAGGTACGCTACAAAAGTAGACCGATAGGGACTGCAAACGACGCCATATTTTTTCCCGCTCTCTTGACATTTCTCTTCAATAAGGTTTGCCATTTCAGGAGTCAGTGGCCTCAACTTTATGAGGCTAATTTCTGGCTGAATGGCTTCGTCAATAAGCAAAATATGCATTATTGGTCACACAGCAACCCACACGTACTCAATGAGTTATCATTGCATCCCGAAAAAATTACGGTTTGGTGCGGTTTATGGACCGGCGGCATTATTGGGCCGTACTTCTTCCGTGATGATCAAGACCGGCACGTTACTGTGAATGGAAATCGCTACCGCTCAATGATAACCGTGTTATCTCACGAAATGGCCCAGTCAATTGGCCGCCTCGGTCGTGCGACTTAACGCCGTTAGACTATTTCCTGTGGGGCTACGTCAAGTCTATGGTCTATTCCAACAAGCCAGCGACGATTGATGAACTTCGTACGAATATCGAAAGTGAAATTGCAGCAGTATCGGCCGATTTACGCTTGAAAACTGTCCAAAATTGGGTTCAGCGGAAATCGAGTTCCATACATAATGGCATCAAATATACATTTGCAGGAATAAAGAATGTCATTGATATCCAAAACAGTTTTTGTTTTATTTAAAAAAACTTTTGTAGCGTCCCTTTTGAAAAACTCTTTATTTAACATATGTATTGACTATTTCTTTTCATCTAATCAGTTAAAAAAGGAAAGTTCATCTAAAAGAAGCCTGGCTGAAAAATTACTGCAGCTGAGTAAAGTGAACGGCCTTTGAACACTTGGTAAGCTATTTTTAAACTTCAACAGCACTTTATAGAAAAAAATATATACCATGCATACAAAGGAAATCAGATATTTCTTTTTTGTTGTAGCACATACGAGCTAGGCGAGCAGCAAGTAATTTTTGAATGAACTCTAATTTTATAAAGTACATATCAAATACACTTTTTGAATTCACTACTCCGAATGATGCAGACTTTGAGCTGCGAAAGGGCTGATGTTTGTAATTTTTATTCGATTGATAATGGGATAGCAGTTCACTTAAATCTATCACAGCTGCACTTGCTTAGCTTTTGCGCATTTTACTTCCTATCTATTGAATAAAATATATATGTGTGTATGATTTTATTTATTTAGTTAAATTTAAAAAAACTCATAAAATATTATTATCTACTTTATTTTGAATTCTACATATATTAAGTATACCTATACATGCGTTTATATTACCAAATAAGAAGAAAATGTTAAGGAAGCCTACAAAATTTTTAATTTTACACATGAATTCCTTTATATTTTAAAGATTGTAAGCCTTTTCGGCTATTGGATGGGGGAAATTATTTCCAAATCTCGGTTAGCTTGGGTGGGATTTTCATTGGTGCAATTTTTGGGTTTTTCGGATGTGTGTCTTCTATTATCTATCACAAATTTGCTTAAATCTGTTTTGCTGCTTGAAACATTTGCGCTATTCCGCCCGCTTACTGGGCGGAGAGAGCCTCAAATGTTGGCAGTAACAGAATTGTAATCTTATATGGTTTGTTTGATTATATTTTCTAGTTATGCACGGCTATCTTTTTTGTTGTTTATCGATCGTTGCATGCGACGATTGGTAGATGAAAAATTCGTTAGGCTATATTCCTATCTGCTAAGTATATATTATAATATATATATTTATATCCTATACTAAATGAATAATCGTAGTTTGTAGGAAAAATTTTGTTGATATGGTTTTATGAAGTTAAGGATTATGATAGCCTCGTTCTAGCCAACTAAGAAAAATCGGTATTTAGAGAATGATGCCATTTATTAGCTGAGCAACAGAAAGTTTTAGAGAAGGAATATTCATTTCAGGCGCTGGACCAGTTTTTCCCCTAGAAATCGTTTTTAGTGCTAAAACGGCACTTAGTACAAGACAGTTTGTCCCTGGTAACCGACGCTCTAAGTGAAAAGCTTACTGGCTATAGAAGTTCTTCGGTAGCGTAAGCGTAGCTGTGTGTAACAAATGAAACATTTCTTCAAATATTTATTGAAAAAGATAAAACTTTCAAAGGTTTACGTATAAATAGATTATTAGTTTCTTTAGCGCTGCCTATTGTAAGATCGGAGGAGTAAGGCTGAGTTAAATTTCATTTACGGATATGGAAAAATATTTGATTTGTTTTATTGGGGTTATAAAGAGAAGCCTATCACTTGTCCGACACTAATTCCGGTTAGGTGAAAGCCCTAGACATTGCTTTTATTTTTCATTGTGATGACATTGAATAGAATATACACATACGATTATTAGAAAAAACTCTGGGTACACCAAATGAATTTCCCCATCTAGCTGAGGCTCTCTCTAGGCAGCTCATTAGGAGTTTTTGTGAAATACAATTCAAACTAATGAAATACTATTTAACCTAGCGAAAGTAGGGCAGCTGAGGAGCAGGTGTTGATTCAACCTCGTCGTCCATCGAAAAGCTACGGCAATAAACGACGAAGACGAGGTCAAATCATAGCGCATGAGTGACCTCTTAGAACTTTTGTCAGCCCGGACAGTTGGCGCTTGGTCATCTTTAGAAACCTTTTTGACAGCCAACGGTTTAAAACCGGCCAGAAGGACCTAGGAATTTTCTATATTGGTGTTTCGACCCAGCGCCAGCTGAGCCGACTAAAAGCTCATATGTCTAGGAATATGCCGCAGTTTATCATAGGAACTTCTATGCCCTCCTTGTTAGAAAAGTGTTCTGCTTAGACAATTCATCAGCCTTGCAGTCAATTAAAATGCTATGGGACACAAATCAGCCTAACTTGGACTCACTTCGTGGAAGAATGTGTTTAGAGAAGAATCCTTTCCGAACCAGAACAGGTAAGCACTGCTTAGTTTCTTTAGCTATGAATTGGAAGTTTCCAAAAACTATCGAGGGCACATACTCTGGGTAAAAAAAGGGGAATTCAATACTTCTTTATCTGATGGGGGAGCAGACTGCAGTAGTCTCATACTGTAATTTCCAAGGGTACGACGCAAAGGGTAACATTATGTGCCAGAGTGGGAGTGGTCCGGAGATTTTTCTAGTGAATTCCACTAATAACTTTTCTAAGTGGGCAAAACAAGATGGGCTAGGAGTTAACCTTTCTAAAAATTTACTTGTCTTGTTCACAAGAAAACCAAAGTTTCCTGAATTCCAACTGCAGCTGCAAAAGGGCCCCCGATTTCTCATCCATTGAGGAAAACTGACGAGTATACCACAGCCGTAACAAATGAACAATGTAGCAATTGAGACGACTTTGGAATTTCAATGTCTTTATGGCCAAGTCCTAGTAAGAAAATGCAGTATGAATTCTGCTGGCGTCGCCCAGCTCATCAGACAAGGTGACTCAAGTACTTTTTCACCAGCTTGATAGAGATATTGGACATCCACTTTTTCATCTGGGATAAAAAATGGTTTAGTACACACTTTTGAAGAATCCCGATTAGAGGGTGGTGTCTCCTCTTGGCACTCATAGAGCCCGTTCACAGTGGGCAAACTCCGAGTGGAAATATGATAAATTTCCTAACCTAATCCAAGCCAAAACATAATTGGCTTGATTATGGTTCCATACAGCCACAGGCCTCATATATTTAATATAGATGCATATTTTACTCGTTGCTAAACATTTATCTTCCACGATAGCTTCTTGTGCAGTATTATTCTGAGTGTCAGAGATCACAAGTGAAACGCTTTCGAGGTGAGCTGAGCGTAAAGCACCTCGTCTCTATCCAACTCCTTCGGGACGTCGTTGTCGACAACAATAGAGAGAAAGGGTGAGAAAACGTCTCTTGTGGTGTGCTTAAGCACCCCGTGGCGGCAGGTTGAAAGGAAATCCGTTTAAAACGCACCGGTTTTTGATATAAATTCACTTTTGCAAGCCTTTGTTATTAAGAATATTTTTTGAAATATAGCTTTCTTATTCTTTATAAATTAATATGGCTTGGTATTTTATGATCTGCGAGATGCCATTCATATTATTCTAAATCTTACATATACTGGCTATATACATACATAATATGATAATATGGATGAGGTATGCTTTTCTGTTAAGATGAGCTACATATACTTTAAGTATATATGTACATACTTACATATATTCATGTGGAATTGTTTTAGTTTTGAAAACAAGCAGAATAAATAATTTACAAAACAAAAAAAAACAAAACAATTACTTATTACGTAACTTGCTCAAATTAGTAAAAATGTATATGAAAAAACTTGAGTTTTACTTACATTTGCAGTTTCTTCAGTTCTGTGTTATCTCAGAGAATAGGGCTCATTGTGTGTTTTGGTATTTTTTAGGAGGGAGTTGAGTAAAAGAAAGAAATGGTACAGATTAGCCAGTTGTTTGTTGAAAATTGTGTCTCATAGCTTGCTTTTATCTAAATATAAATTTGCCAAAATGAATAACAAATTCCAATTATAAATTAAACGATTCGATTTGCTGTAGTTTGCCAGATTCGTTCAATTCGAAATGCAATTTCGTACTGGTTTTGTATGATTTGTTTTTTTTTAGATTTTGCAATTATGTAGTGCAGCAATGCTGTGCCTGAGGTTGCATTTACGAGTACATACATAAAGGTATACTATTTGAATTATAGAGGATGAACTAATTCTTTTGGTTTGAGAAATTTGTAAGGTTAGTTTTCATTACACGGTCTATGTTAAAGAGTATCTGTGAACTTCGTCAAGAGTATTTGGTCTATAACGGTTTGTTCTTTCTAAATTCCAAGTGAACTTGAGTATCAATTAGCGTAGAATGAAATTGAGAGAGTTCATTTTAAATATTGTTATTAAGTTGTTAATTTGCTAAATACTTAAATGTCTTTATGTTTGAAATTGGGTTTTTTTACTAACAACGCATTTTATTCTTTTACTTTTTGTCTTATTTATACAACTTAATAATTCGCAATCAATTTTTTGTTGTGGTTTTTGTCGTTTTTTTGTTTTAATTTTTATATATTCTTGTTATTGTTGTTATGTATGCCAAAATTCGCGTACTCATAATGTTAAATAATAATATTTTCTTTATATATTTTTTTTTAATTTTACTTTAATTTTGAAGGCATTTTCGTTTTAGGTTTTCTTTCTCTTTTTCTGTCTCTCTCGAGCATTCTTTTTTTCTCTTATCATTTATATACTTTGCTTCGTTCCATTATAATTTTTACGCAATTTTATTTTATTGCGTTCTATTTATGTTCGATTTGTTTGTAGTTGCTGAGTCTCTAACATTCTTGTGTCACAGTGTTCAACGCACAAGTATTTTGTATCGTGAAATGTGTTGTTGTGTATCTAGAAGCGTTTCCTGCGTTTATTGCGATTTACTCAGCTGCGATCCCGATGTGTCTATTGAGCGAATGCATGTAACTGAAGTGCTTACAGTTGCATGACATTCTCTTTTTCTCTGTGCGCTGTTGCGTAAGGACACTCCTTCGTGCTTGCATCGCTTGAAATTAGCATTCGTTGAAAATGTTGTTGTTGATGTTGAAAGCTTTGTGCAAGCTTTTGCAACACAATTTAGAAATTAATAAAGAGCATTGCCTCCACTGTTGCAGGTTATCTATTCTTGTGTTGTTCTTTTTGGTTTTTTTAGTATGTTGGTTCTGGAAATTTGTTTTATGTGGCGTAAATCTGGCGGAATAGTTAGCCTTGCTTATTTTTGTAGTTGTTTTGGTTTTCTTGTTTGTCTGTTACTTAAAATTTTGCTGAATATTTGTTTTTGGGGTTTTGTTTTTGTTGTGTAAGTACATATTTACTTACTTATTTTTTTGTTAGCTCATATTTGTGGTTTGCTTTTGCTTTTAGTTTTATTGTTTATATGTAGGTATATACATTTTTCAGATACGTCGAATTGTTTTTATGTATTTTTGTAAGCTGGTTTATTGTTTGTATTATTATAAATTGTTTACTTTTTTATTACTATATTTGTATATATATTTTTTGTAAATTCAAAGTGTTATTTGTTTGTTGAAATAATATTTTAATAATTCTCTAATTTATTTAATGACTTTTTACTAATTAATTAATATCTTTTTTTTTCATTTCAATGACTTCGTATATATACTTCTTCTCATTGTATTGTTTTGCTGGTTGTATATAAGTATGCAATTTTTTAATTTTTTCATTCGTTCTATGTTATATGTGTGTATATTTATACGCTAATATATAACTTTATTTGTTATCAGCATTTTGGTTGCATGTCTTCGGGGTCTCTTTTTGTTTTTTTGTTGTTGTTGTTTTGTATATCTGTTTTCATTATTTGGTTAATGTCGTTTTCCTACCTTCCTCAGCAGTGGTTGTTTTGAGTATATATGTATATATATATGCTTTGTTAGGAAGTGGTAAATTTTGGTAAGTATTGTTGCTTTTACTTATATATTCATTGATTATTTATTTTCTATTATATATATTTGTTTTTTTTTTTCATTGTTATATGCTTTTCGCGTGTATTACTTCCATTATTTGTGTAATTTGTTGTTTATATATGTAGGTATAATTTTGTTTTCATAATCATATGATGACATATCACTGCATGACACATTTTCCCTCTATTTGAGTTTTTAGCTCATTTACTTGCGTTTCTATTTGATTTTTCAGTTCTGTAAGAAGAAATTGAGTAATGGAAACAGCAATAAATAAGCGTGTTATTGTAGGATAGACTACAATACGTACATACAAAAATTCTCTATAGTTTTCAGTTGTGATAGTAGTAGTTGTTTTGACTGTGTTTCATTATAAAAAAACTACTTCTTTTAATTTAATTAATTTATTTTTTACTATTTTTTTAGGTTTTATTGTTAGTGTGGTGTACTTTATTTAAGAAAATACGTAAATTTTCAAAAACATTTTACATATAAAAGAGAAGAGTGTGTCATTAGAGCACATCGAGGAAAGTTGAAGATAAATTATTTTTTGCTGGGTCCAAGCATTCAACGCATTTCCGCGTTAAAATCGCATGCCTCTGTGAACGGCGTTGGCGGCATGGCAGCCGGTTGGCCCACCTGTGGCGGCCTGTGGCTTGCGGAAATGTTTTAAGCGCTTGGTAAGGAGTGAAGATAGTGAGTGAACATAGTTAGCAAAAGGAGTAGCAACAGTACTAAATTGTAGCAAATTAGCAGTAGTACAATGGAGTTGTAGTAGTAGCGATAGTAGATAGTACACACACATGTTGCAAGAGGGAAAAAGCTTGGGTTTCTTTTAGTGAAATAGATGTTATGAATATTTAGTTAGTTTTTTCTAGTGTGATTGTATATACATATACATACATAAATAGTTTTTGTTAGTAATTTATATGAAAGTTTTTTATGCGTGTAAATATTAATATTTTATTTACTGGTTCAATTTTAAAGAAAAAAATGTAGTGCAATTTTTAGTTATGATTTTATTTCATTTGAAGAAATTATGCGTTGAAATGGAAAATAATGCAGGATCATTAAAACAAAGGCATTAAAAGAAAAGTAATGATGTTTACTTAAAAGTATGGAAAACAAGAGATCTATGTAGGGGATTAAAAATGCATATAATAAGAGATCTTGCGTAAATACGATGAACACATAATAATTAAACAAACATTTGCTTTTGAAAAACTCATTGTAATAAAATAGACAGCGATCTAAAATAGAACGTGTTGTGTAATAAGAATGCAAATCTCCAATAAATTACTTTGAGAATTTGCCAACTTCTTACAATTATCATTTGTACGAAGCTTATTTTTATTTACAAATATTTACTACTAACAAACTACTAACGCTGAGCATCTTATAGCAATTTTTTCGATTTTAGTTAATTAGTAGGTAATACTACGAACGTTCTTTTGGTCTATGTGAAGCCTGGCAAGGCAGCAAAGCCTAGCCTAACCCAGTTGATAAAGTTTTGGAAAGACAAACGAAACCTCTAAAAATCGCGTAACTTTTTGCATTATTGGTATCCAAAGTCAGTTCTTACCGGAGAACAATCGCGAAAGTTCTAGGTACATATCTGAAAAGTATATTGTACATATATCAAGATATTTAACGCTCTCCTATTAGTAATAGGATAGTTGGTTACCAAATCAAAACTGGTAGTCCATATTTAGAATATCGAATGAAATAACGAAGCTGATGAATAAACAGTGCAGTGCTCTCTTCAATTTAAATAAAAAGCAATAATCTAAATAGAGTCAATCTTAATTTTCCTGAGCAGGCTAAAGAAATATGATCAAATATACATAATATGAAGAAGACTTTGACCTTAATTTACACAGATCTAGGAGAAAAGTGTTTACGCTGGTAGTTGAGATGTTTAAATCTAGTACTTCCATCCCGTACGAGCTGGCTTCAATTCTTGGATCCGTGGGTATCCCTTGTAATATTTATGAGTATAATTCATGCAGCGAAAAACGGAGACATTCAAAAATCATGGCAAATAGTAATTCTAATATTTTTAATTTGTGCTGCTCATTGGAAATAAGCTGCAAAAGTTTGAACATTGTTACTCGTAATTATCAGTAAAGTAATATTTTGAGTTTTTTTCCATTTTGCACTTTCTGCAGTTACTCAACTGTTCTTGTTTTACATATAAAAAATAAAATCGGATTCTATGCAAGTATGCGTCTTTAAAAATAAAGAAAATTAAACAAATATTGTCTGGATATGTTTTTGCGTGAATGGCTTTGAATTTATTTTTTTAAAGGCACATTGATAGACTAAAAAAGAACAGGCTGGAATCATACGCGATCGTAAATAGTTATTTGGAAACGCTGCATATATGAAACAATTTTATATAGAAAATTACCACGAATTTATATATGTGTACTAGACTGTCCCAAGAATGTATGGAAAAAAAATTGTTTGCAAATTTTGATATGCATACGCTCTATATTTGTGATTTTTAGCCTATATATGAAGTTTTATAGCCATACTATAACGATAACCCGTGCCGACTTTTAGTTTAAGTTTTAGTTAATAACTTAAATTAAGGCCGCCAAATTGTCCATGACAACTTGGGAAATGCAATATATTCGAAATGTTTCCCATATTTGAACGCATTTCTAGTAAATCTGCATCTTTCAATTTTTAATAGGACGAAAGGATTTCTCGCAAGGACATCGAAAAAAGTTATTAATAGAAAGAATACATGGCCTTTGTAAGGAAGGGTGTATTACAAGACTGCAAAACGATATGTTTTCTAGTAGAATAATTTGTGTATGTCCTGAAGGATTGCAATTGTAGAACATTTTTTAATTGGTGTGACAGGGCGTATGATGAACATTAAATTATTAAATTCAGCTTGTATTACACATTTTTTTCCTCATTTAAAACCAATACCTTTCAAAATATTAAATAATCAAAATAAAGTGTTTAATCTTTGACATGTCCTCTCGGGTTGATATAATGGTTGTACTTCCGTATGACATACAAAAAATTTAACTAAACATAATTTTCATATCGTACTGATTTACAATAGTTGAACAGCCTGGAGGGAAATATGTACAAAATAAGAAAGAATATCATTTGTTTACTTAATATTATGTAAGAAATTTTTTTAAGAAAAAGGAATGTAGTAGAAAATTTAAATTTAATAATTTTGTATTCATGCGTATGTCACACCAATTAAAAAATATTCAGAATTGCAAGTTTTCAGGAGATACACAAATTTTTCTACTAGAAAAGATACATATGTATCTTTGTAATTAACAAGACTTCGGAGCTCATCAAAAATTACTTTTGGCAAAAAATATCTCCGATGAACATTAGATTATTAAATTCAACTTGTATAACAAATTCTTTTCCTCCTTTAAGAAAAGTGCTTTTCATAACACTAAATAAACAAAATAAAGTGTTTTAGTATTTGAAATGCCCTCTCGGGTAGATTAAGGAACAAATTAAAAAATTTGAAAAATACCCTTTAAAATTTTTATCCTTTAATATCCTTATATATATTAATAGGATTTTAATTAAACTAAGATTCTTCAAAAATCATTAAAAATTAAAAATATTTGAAGGCTAATATTTTTAAAGGACATTTTTGACATGTTCCAGAAGGATAATTGGGAATTAAAGTTATAATTAATCTTGTTTCGAATTCTTCTTTCATTTGATACCCATATCTCCATATTTTGTGTAAACTTTTGGAAATATATTATAATTTATGGTCCTTTGAAATTGAATACAAAATGGTTATAAACGATTTGGTTATGCGATGCACAACGAATTTAGTCTGGATGTCCGCACACACAGAGACATTACAGGAAATTTCATCGCGGACGAGCTCGATAGGAGGGGAGACCACTTTTAATCAGGGACTGAAAATAATCGCTATATATCACGATTTTTATTTTTCGATCAAAAAAGAATAAGTATTGTTATTATTTATGTGGCGTCGATGATGCGGGTTCGATTCCTGCTGAAGTCTAAAAAAAGAAGTCTGATGAGGAGATATGGGGATCTCCGAAATAGCAGCTATAACTTCTACCGCTTAGACTTTGTTGCTTTTTCAATTTTTCCTAAAAAATAAAATCGTGGTACAAAGCTCAAATAACACTGTGGAAGAATAAGTATTGTTTGATTTTTATTTTTTCGATCAAGAAATAATCGTTATTTTGTAATTTTCATTTTTTCGATCGTTTTAAACCGTCAGACGGAGACTGCTTTTTTATGACCGGTTTAAATCTTTTATGATCGAAAAAAAATCAAAAATTACAATTATTACAACGCTTTTATCAACTTACTGTGCTGTGTGTCCTGAAAGAAACCTTTGCTATAATCATACTTTCTATAAAAAAAGTCAAAAAAAAAGACATTGGATGTCGCCGGAATTAGTTAAATATTGAATAACCGCATTTTATTATTTATTTTGCTTGCATAGACTTCTGTTCTCTTTTCACTGTACTCATTTTTATGAGAATACTGAAATTTTTTTCAATTATTTTAATATCTATTGCAAAATTTTTTACAGACAAGACTAAAAAATAAAAAATAATTAAGATAAAAAGCTGTTTTATATATGTAGTTTGACTATTGTCAATTAAATCTAATGCTTTGTATTGCATGAGCTCCACGTTTTTTCATTTTTATTCTCATAAATTGTTTATAATGATGTTTGCTAAAATTTCAAAATCAAAAGGTATCAAAACAAATTTTATGGGACTGTGAAATATTATTTTCTACTTTTTAGTCCATTTATAAAAGCGTTGTATATTAAAAAGATTTTTATATTTTATTTGTTCATTTATTTAAAAAAATTGAAAACCAACCAATAACGATTAAATTTTAACGTATAAATTATAATTTGTATTATAAAGATCATAACCATTACGGCCCCTGCTTTTAATCTATCCCACTATCTTAAAAAAAAATTTACATGAAAAAAAAACACAACAACAGATCGGCTAGGAGCATGCTTGCGAGGTTGCAAAACAAATCTGACCAACAATAGATGGAAAAATATCTCACTGATTCTTCTCGCTCGTTTCTTCATTAGCTCACTGGTTGGTATTATCGCCGAACACATTTTAATAGTAATATAGGGACATTGTCTGCCGCAGTTGAAGGATTGACGAAGTATTAAAGAGCCTTGAACACTTGTTTTGCTACTGCTGTGCTCTGATATCAAAAAAGTACTTTTAAATGACAATCTGTAAAGCAAAGGACAAAAATAGAGTTTTAGAAAAATAAATACATCTGAAGGACAGCAACTTAAAGAAAAGGACAGTCCTTTAAAACTAAGTACGGATGGTCAAGATAACGATACTTTTGCAGTTATCCATGTTTATCTATAAGGAAATGGACCATTGGTGCTCTAATGGTGTGATATACATTTCGTCGCCCGGATAAATAAATGTCGTATGTGAAAATTAGGGCAAATTGACTTAATAATGTAATTACACTAAACTAATCAATATATTTCAAATGGCGCTGTTCGTTTTTGGATATCTCCTTTAGTTTTCGAAATATATTGGAAAAATTTTGCCGTTAAGTTGGGTCATATTGAGTTAGTAATGCAGTTATATTAAACTAATCAAGATTTTTCAAATGAAGGTATCCATTTTTGGATATCTCCTTTAGTTTACAAGATATTGAGAAAAATTTCATTGTTAATTTAGTAAAAATTTGTATCACATTTTGTCGTACGACATAACGGGGACGATTTATGCTCCCTTCTTAGAGAATATAAGCTTCGAGATCTTTTACGATCCATCTAGGCCAAGGTTGCCTAGAAATAATACATGCCGTACTTTGCATCCACCTTTAAATTGTAATACGAAAATTCTGCCGTTTCAACTTACAAGTGGAAAAATAAATACCGTTGCGATATTTTTTATGGCAGGATCTGCTTGGTCATTTAACTTCGAATCAACTGTGAAAATTACAATACTACCAGGTGGAGCTGCAACAGCTTACCAACCACTGCTCTCTGCTTGGGATCAACAAAGAATTGTTTTTTTTTTTAATTTTATTATAACTATATAAAAAAAATCCACAATCGCTGTACATGCATCCAAAGTAAAAAACCTCTTGAAAATCAGTGCAATCTCACTGAATCCTTTACAAATTAAGCACAGAGACTTGAGAACCTAATTTCCCGTAAAGTAAGTATGCACATGACCGAAAATAGCGACTGTAAGCGCATTTAATGCTATTAAAACTCAGCGTTTATGCCAGCAATTTTATAGCACCGACAAAGTTGTTAGTACAGCATAAAATGAAATAGATACAAACGTAGTTGTCACATTTAGCGTACTTTTGTTGCAAGTTGTTGTCCACGCGAGCGGCATGCAATATTGGCACTTTTTCATGTTGATGTAGAAACATTTCTAACTCACATACAGTGGACAGTAAAAAATTCGAACAAAAACGGTAAACGCTGCTCAACCAGCCATGTATAGCCACCTATTAACAGTGCGAAGCTGTTGAAATGTGCAATGGAATTGTTGCTGCAAAAATTGCCTTTAATTGTGCATGCGGAGTTGAGTGGCTGTGAGCGAAAGTTTAATTACAGCTGCAGCGAGAGGCTGCTAGTGTAATAAAAAAGGTATAAGTATTACAAGCAATTGAGAAAAATCAAAAATGTTTTAGTACCTTCACGCTAGCGAAAAAAAAGTATCGGTGTCTGCTTATAGCTGCCATAATAGCAAATTTGAGATACAACCATTGAACAGTTGTAGTAATTTTTATTTTTTCGTTATTTTTCAAAACAGCTGCTGCTTTTTATAATTTTCCCTTTGCACTCCTCCACTTAATGAATAATTTTCTTTATTAATTTTGCTACCATCCTTTCCCTTATTGGTTTGTTAATGGTAATTTGTTGGCTTACAAATTTATTACCTTACGAAAATATGAAAAATGGTAATGAGTTTGCGCCACATGTTACATGCCAGTCTAGTAATTTATGACCAGTCGGTTCGTGCTGCTCAACGTAAAGGAATCGGTAAGTTAAGGCCCGTAAAGACGGTGTTGCTATGCTATGGGGCAGTTTGCATGAAATCACAAAGTTATTTAGAATCACTTAACCTATTTTGTGTTTTTTTTTATAAAATATTTTAACATTCTGGGCGAGCCATGCATTTTAAAATAATAAATGCCGACCGCCACTAATGACCCAATAAACAATTTAATTAGGCGTACATTGCGTATACGTGCTGGCAATAAATAACTCATACGACCGGGTGTGTTGAACCATTAAGATGTTTTAGATTTTTTAGATAAGAAGTTGGATTTGGTTTTGTGAGGTTATGAGAACCACTGCCACGAAGAGAAGGCAGAGTATTTATTAGTTACATACTTTACGTGAGGTTAATGGATAATATTTAGAAAAAAGTAAGTAGGTAAATGGTTAGCAGTTGAGCAGCTCAAGCCATTCGGAAATTTTATGGTTATTAAAGTCTGTTTTGCGCAGTAGGTGGGCTACAAATTGCTACACATCCTACAGTATTGTGGGACTTTCCATCTGCGGTTAGCTACATTTTGCTAGTACTGGGACATGCGGCATTTGGTATAGCTCAGAGTTACAGTAATCTATTTTGCCACTGAGATAACCAGAGCCGGTCTGTACGGGCTACCAACCAGCTATAGTCATAGTGTTCTCTCTACATTGTTTTATTATGCATAACAGAAGTGATACTTAAATAGTCAAAGGAGTCAAGGAAAATAACAATGCATGACCATGTTCTCCCTCAGGCTGAAACAATTTGAGCTAAGCTTTCTAGCTGAAAAATCTGGAATCTGGTAGCCTAATAGACTTTTCAACTTAGAGGGCAATTCGTTTTGAGCTGCCTTCGAAAAGTTCGGTAAAAGCAGTATCCTTACATTCTTTCGTTGCTGGAAGCAGTATACTGAAATATTTTCTAAAGAGCAGCGTAAGACAGTTGCAGTCAGATCTTTCATGAAGACATGGATCGTTAAATGACACAGCATATTCCATGTCCGTTCATACGTTCTTTCCACAGTCGGAGTACCCTGAACCTTAGTGCTTTGTAGCTCTCCTTAATAAAGAGGTTAATCGGTGGCATATGATAGATTGTATTCAAGGTTTTTGTTCAACTTGATCTGATTGCTCCTTCCTCAAATTGTATGTATGTGTGTATGTATGTATGTATGTATGTATGTAGATCGTCCGCACGGCTTTCCACCAGGGATGGAAAATAATGATTATTTTTAAAACTTTAACCAAAAAAATCAACATGTTCTAAGCGTCGAAAAAAATTTTAACTATACCCACATATTTGTTTTCGTACGTCCTACCGTAATCTGCAATGGTTTTTATTTTTCGAGTATAACTAATAAAAATTAAAAATAATAATTAGTACTTGAGTTTTATTTTTTCGCTTAAAAGAGATTATTATTACAATAGATAATACTTATTATTGAGTTTATTTTTTTCACTTAAGAATAATGATTATTCAAAAAACTTAAGAGCTATACAAGCGGAATTTCCGACGTATCCTTGTCAGAGATAGCGACACCATAATAAAAGGAATAAGTTTCAAACTTTTCAGGTCAAAATTTCAGTTGGTTGCGTCTGTATGGCCTTTTAAGTTTTATGAATAATCATTAATTTTAAGTGGAAAAATAAAACTCAATAGAGCCAGAATTCGTGACATTTTGTCCTCGATTCACAATATCTCATAATCTGTTCAATCGAATTGGATGAAACTTTCAAGGCTTATTCTTCTTATGTCATAGTTTCTATTGACATATTCTTTTATAGCAAATATTTGTTTTTTACTTTTTACTAATATTTATATTAAGAAAGTTTTTGCAAAACATCGTTCTGGAGCAACAAAAAATTTGAAATATTCATCACTTGAACTTGGCTCTGCATGCATAACATCTTTGATTTTTTAGTAATTATTATCTCTGGGCGAAAAGATAAAAATCATAAAATAATCATTATTTGTGATCGAAAAAATAAAAATCAAATAATAATAATTTCTGTTGAACGAAAATAAAACTGTATAATAATGATAAATTTTTAGGCGAAATAAATAAAAATCATAAAATAGTGATTAAATGCTGATTTAACTTATGCTTTCCACCAAAGTTTGCCTGTCTGCCTAAGTTACTCGCATGACATGGCGTATGAGTTATCTATCAGCGTCATCATTTAGTCCGGTCGAAATATAAATTTAAAGTGGCTGAGACCTTCCTTATAATTGTTACGTTTCAAAGCAAAAAATTCGTCGCTTAGTAAAATGTTTAATTTTATGAGAAATGACTGTGGAGGTACGCCAGGTCGATAGGATCGTAGAATGCATAGTTTTTTAAAATATCTTTTCAACTATATATCACACTTTGAAATCGAGTCATAATTAAACAAGTTAGGAAGAAATTTTGCTTGTTGCTATTTTTAGTACTCGCCAAGGACGAAAATTTTTATGACCCCAGACTTCTATCAAATTATGCTTTTTTTCTCGACCCATTTAGGTTGAATCTAAGAATCCTTATCTTTGTGATAAATAAAAGCAGTTTAGTCTTCGAGAGAATTGCGTTGAGCCCACAGTTTCTGTCCGAGAATTCAATCCCCCTATGCTCTTTGAAGCATCCCACTTATATCATATATACAGACTGTCCTAGAAGTAACCTTCCAAACTTGAATTTAAAATAAACGGACCTTTTCATGTATTTTCACAGCATGTAAATTAAAAAAAAAAATTAAAAATTAAAAAAAAATTTACAAAAATTATTTAAAAAAATTCAAAAAAAAATTGTTTACATGCAGTTAAAGAAAATACGTGAAAAGTCCCGATTTTTTTAAATTCAAAAAAATTTCAATATTTCAAAAAAGGTGACACTTTAGCCTCAAAAATTTTGGCTTCTCAGGGAGCTCACCCCCCACCTACCTTCTCCTCAAGTTTGGCAGGTTACTTCTGGGATACTCTGTATATACAATCCAGATAATATACCCCTATACCCATACTTTTTTATTTCTAGAATATTCATTTAAGGTCTACAAAATCATACAGAATAATTAGTTGAAAATGAGTTTGTATTAAAATCAAGAACGCTGCTATAGTTATTACATAATCGTATTGATCTACTGATAGCCTCGTTAAGTCAACAATTAGTTTTATGAATGGGATCAATAAGTTCTATATTATGCCGAAAATCAAGCGGGGGAATATAGTGATTAAAAAGTTCTGCAAGCTCAGTTCAATATTGCATGCGAAGATAAAGAAGCGCATGTCCTTCTCTTACGCAAGGTCTGGAGGCCAAGTAACTTTCGTTATTGACAATATGCCAGTGCGATTTGCGGACAGAAAGCTTGGTGAAAACTTTCTGCACTCTACGTTTTTGTTGAATTCACTTCAAAGTAAGGGCTCCGTATAAATGAGCAATATTCAATACGGCTTCTATCTAAATACATATAAATAAAGAGATTTTAGTGTCAATGGGCCATTAAATCATCAGAGTTTCTTATGAAACCAATCATGGAAAATGATTTTGCAACAATAAAATCAATATGTTTTGTGAATAAGAGTTTAGAATCGAAATTAGCACCCAAATCCTTCATATGAGCGATTTAAAGGACAGTAATTAAACGTAGAATTGAAAGAAGTATTTGCATTTGCTCTAGAGCACGTAACGAAACGACATAAATTGGCATTCAGAAATAAATTGTTTGTCATACACCAAATATTAAAACTATTAACGTCATGATGAAGATTTATACAGTCTGATGGGTTGCGGACTCTCAAGAGGAGTTTGACATCATCGGCAAACACTAAAGATTTGGCAAACTTAAATTGATTTTGTAGATCCTCAATAAATATTAACAACAATAGCGGCCCGCAGTGAGTCCCTTGTAAGATATCTCACCATGCATCGATAACGGTATTCAATATAGCATAACCAACTGTCACAAAAAGCTTCCAGCCACGCAAAAGTTGAGAATAATTCTAACAGAACTCCTGTGTTGTCGTAGACACTTAATTTTTGTAGAAGAATTGAGGATTATGTGGTTAGTGACTAAAGCTAAATTATTTCATGTTGATCTACTTGGAAGGAAGCCGTGTTGCCACTCAACAATTGTACTACTTGTGTGGCTAAATAATTTTGACGAATGATAAAGTCAAATAGCTTAGCCATGGTACTCTGCCTCACAATTGGCCCGTTGTTGCATACACCATTTACGGTCACCTGAATTATATACGGGAACTATGGAGCACTTTTCCCAGGGCTCCAAGAACGATCCACCTTGAAGGCATTTTTGAAAAAACAATGTTATTGGGCTAGCTAAGGAATTTGCAAGTAATAAGCAAAGCAACAGCAGAGGCGACTGTACATCGCTTTGTGGATTCCTCCTTTTAAGCGAAGTTGCAGGAGAAGACTTCTAAACTCTGGACACTCCATACAAAAAAAGGAGTAAAGAATCGAACACTGAAAGTCCATAGCTGTAAAAAATAAAAAAGAAGGGCTCTTTTTCGAATTTCCAAAATATGAAGTATTAAATTTTAACTATAGTCTTAAGCATTAAAACCTCTACATGGATTTTCCTTCATTTGCATTTGCCCTTCGAATTTTTTCTTGTAGAAAATTAGAATTTTCAGTTAGGTCCTATGCCGCTTTTACAATTTTTTCTCTTTCATACGCATAAAATATTTCGCAAGGAAATTACTTAATTGAAGTATTTGCTTAAAATTAGAGTTGCCAAATGAAATCGAATAAATTTAGTTAAACTCTGCAAAAGTCGCATTGGAAAAAGTACACAAAAAGGAGTTTATTTGAAGCTTTTGAATTTTAATTGAATTTTATATGCAAACAAAAAGTGAAGCTTTACATTTAAGAGCCTTGTCTGGCTCGGTCAACAAATCTACACAGCTAAAATGCAAATTGCTGTGGTGTGCCGCAGCTGAGCAGCTGAGCGCTGAAGATTTCGAATGCAGTTTTTAATTGCGGATTGTTGAATTTCACTCAGCCACAAAAAACTTTTAATTTGTGCAGCATCCGAGATTACATTTCAAATCCACACCAAGTGGCTCTCAGAGATGTTGCAGTTTAGAGGTTTAGAGCTTTAAGGGCGTCAAGGCAAGTTCAGAGTATGCCGTATAAAGTAAGTAGATAAGTTGATAATCCCCTTGTCGGCGTCGTTTTGCATATGTCGTTTGCACTGCTCAATTGCGTGCTGTTTCTTTTCTGAAACCGTATTTTGTTTCTGTTATTTTCTTTTTAACTCTCTAAGATTTTTTGATGCTAGATAATTTAATTTTTTTAGCTGCCTTGCACAGTTAACAAGTGTAAATTTTCAATTTAAATGCAAGCAAACTGCTGTTGATTACGTTGACGCCCAAGAGCCAGCTGCGCGCGTGTATTCATGTCTGTGTGCAATACAAGAAGGTGCAATGAGATAAATGCATGTATAATTGAATGCTAGAAATGGTGGCAGGAAACAGACGAAATGCAGTTCAAATTAAGTATAATGCCACATTCCCCGTATTCCTCAGCTTTGTCATCGTTGGGCATTTTAATTTGTTTTCTGGGTTTTGTGTCTTAGCTGTTCTTAGTCGGGTGAGCAGAAGCTCAGCTGCAAGCTGTTATTTTGCATTTTCTGCTCTAGTAATTCTGCATTTGTATTCTTGAAAGTAAAGAAACTAGTAAGTCCTGCTACCCTCTCTTAAACACTTACTAAGCTCTAGGACCCATTAATTTTTCATTATTGCACTACTGCAGTGTTTTACATAATAAATCGACTACAAAGCAAAATACTTTCGAACGAATTGGAGTTTAATTCAGAATAATTTTATTCAGGCTTTTTATCTGAAATACTATTTTGTACAACAAATAGTTCGCTTAGTTTTTTTGAGTTGAATACTGAGGAGTCTGATTCCGCTTAATGGAAATTTGTTGTTTCGCTCTGCAAATTCAATGTAAAATCTAAATATTGCAGTTCTGCTCTGTTCCGCCATATAAAAAAAGTATTAAAGATAGATCGTGTGAAAAATGCAAGCACAAATATTTTCAGCCAAATTGAAGTAACAGATTCGAAAATAAGATTAGCTTGATCTTCCACTTTCACACGTATTCACCACCCCGCATTGATGTGGGAGTCTTTTAAAGGAGATTTTCCGGCTTTGTAGATTTTAAAGTATGTCCATAGATAAAGGTATTGTATCAAATGTCTTGGAGAATGCTTCAAAATGGGAATGGCGTATATGTACATACAAACATTAACTCCTCGGTTGGAGAGAAGATGCCCGCAAATATTTTTGGTTTTTATTAACTGAAAGCGCAACAAAATGGCTTTTAAAACAATACGAGCCCTCATTTGATGCTTTCCAATACATAGTGCACCCTATCAGAAAATGACTTATAAAATGTTAAGATAATGAACGATTTGGAACCAAAAAGCTTTTCCATTGGGACGGTTCGATATTGGCAGCCTGTGGTAACTGTCAGGTTTTGTCGGCGCCTGTTTGACTTTTTATTTATAATTCAGTCACTGATGCCTAATTGCCCTGAAAGGTTAAATGATTAAGGAACATGTCCTAATGATTAAACTAAAAACCAAATATGTAAGTGTGCATTAGTAAAAATTTTGCGTCAGTTGCGCACATTTGCCCATTTGCCCATTTCACGGTAGACGTGGTGACCAAATTCAAGGCGACTGGCCCGCAGTGCACACTTGCAACCACTACACTACAATGGCCGCCAAGTATGCTATAGATACATATTTAGGTATCTGGATTCCAGCGTCACTTGGCGAGTAAATCTTTTCAAAATGAATCAAATCGGACAGCAATTACGTAAGTTAGTAATAACTTAACACCGGAGTCACTTGGCGGGTAAATATCTGACGGGTAAACTTTTTTGTAAATATAATTCTCTTCGTGGCGCACAGTGCTGTGATTGCCGGCAAAAATCTAAAAATTTGTTGCCTTGAATAAAATTAAATTTAGTATCATTTAAAAGGAAATTTATTAAGTATTAAAATTCTGTTATTATTTTTTCGCTAGTACTATAATCTTCAAACTTGACACATTTTACGGAAAGTATTACGCTTGGCGAAATGCTTTTCAATAGCTTGTCACGCAAATAATTCTCAAAAATACATTTTTTAAAAGTACATTCACTACGGCATACAAAATGTGTTTTTTAATTTTCCGTTGAGGTTCTATTAACGCGATATTTGTTTTTGAAAAAAGATAAGAATTTTTTTCAGAAAACTGAAAAACACTGTAGTTTGATAGAAGACACCGTATGGCAGTCAATTTTACTCACAAAAAATCAATAAACTCGCGAAACCAGGGGCAAAATATGGTAGGGCTGTGAAATTTCAAAAATATGATGGAATTTTTTCATTGCAATGTAGAATGGCAAAGTGTATATAAACTAAGGGGAGAAAATTCTTTAGAATTGAGAAAAATTTAATTTTTTCGTGCACAAGGACGAAAAGCTATTAAAAATAACCTTTATAATTTTTATCCTTGAATATCCTTGAAAATGCGCAATATTTATATACACGACTA
>JAPVRG010237294.1:0-14725 GCA_029783565.1 Rhagoletis cerasi
ACCCAGTAAGAACCATATCTGTTAACTAATGCGTTATATACGCTTAGTACTACACATAGTTCGTGTGAGAAATCCAAAAACTTTCCATCATTTTACATAGGGCTTCGGGACAAATCTAACGCATACTCGCTGCACGTGTGAACAGTTTTCTCTTTCTTTTACCTAAAATTCGTTATGATGTTATCCTACATGTAGTTGTCTCTTTTCAATCAAATATTATTATACGATAAATAACGTGTTATATAACGCAAAGAATGCCACATGAATATGGCTAATATGCAAATGTGTTGGTTTTTATTGACAATGTTGTAGGTGTATTGGAGAATGCGTTAGGTCGGTTTTGCTGGGTGAGTTTAATTTCAAAGACAAATACAATCACAAATCAGTTTCCGAAATTTTCATTGAAACCAAGGCATTTATGGTAATTTGTGTTCTGATGAGATAATTGACGTGAAAATGAAGGCGCTTTTGTTCTATATTGAATTTTTAAAGCAACTTAGGGCAAGTTCTTCCGTGCGAGTTTATCTCTGTTTGTCGTTTAAACTGAAAGCTCTATCACTCAGTTTGCAGTTTTTCAGTCAAAGTTAAACGTAGTTTAAACGCCCAATCTGACTGGGTTAAACCGAGTTTAAGCTATCAGCTGTTATGCTGTCTATTTAGTATAATAAAATATGTAATAATATAATAATATAAATAAATAATATAATAAAATAATAATAGTATAATAAATTTTTTTGTGGAGGGTGTTGCGAATTTTAGCAGTTTTGTCTAATTTTTGTATTGCTCATACGAGCGCCTTGGCATATGCAACGCTTTTTGCGCCCTTTAGCATAGAGAAAAAACAGTGCTGCCCTACAAAACATCTTAATTATGAAGCGGCCTTAAACTCGCACTGAAAAACTGGTCAGTAGTTTAAACTTATGGCGATTTCTTTTCTAGCGAAAAATGTTACCTTCTCATTGCCAGCTACGAACAAACAGTAAGAACAGGGCAAAGAGAATGCAACATTTTTTGTAGAAAAGAAAAAGCGGTTAGTTTAAATTTAAACTGAGTTTAACTAAACTTCCTTTAAACTAGCACTGAAAAACTGGCCCTTAAAGCTAGATTTGATTTTAACCGCGGGGACATAAAGATTCTGAAAATTATTAGGTACACCGTCAAAGGTCCTATCAACAGAAGATTTACAGATCCTTCCTCTCGTTCTTCAAATCGCACACCGGTCATATTACAACAATGGAACTTGTTGAGGCTTAGTGACTTAAATCTATCTGTTGATATAGACCTGGAAACTGTTTTGTCAAAGGTAACTTTTATTAAAAATGGTCTTAATCAAAATCATTTTGCTCAGCTTTGCATTTTCATTTTCAACATTATTTCGCTTCTGCACAGCTCTGCCGCGACTAAGAGGAAATTTTCATCGCTGCTTTAATCAAAACGAAGTTACGAAATAAACTTACCAACAGTACTATCAATAATATAATGTTGAGTAAAGATCTTAGAATTAATAGAGCCACATATTTGGTCGCCAAAAAAAGATTTTAAAGGAAAGTGAGTACAACGGGACTGCGTTTGCTTGTTTAAACCAGTCACATAAATATTAGTCTGCATTTTTTTTATTTTTATAAAGACTGTGCGAATAATAATGTACAGCCCAATAGATAAGAAGATATAAATATTTACAAAATCATGGGAATAATATTCATATACAATATGAATATCCATATGTATATACTCTTTGTTCCTACAAGTTAATTTAAATTGAACTGAACTACAAAGTTGTGATATACTAAATAAATGTGTATGTATATGTATTTTTAAGGAACATATATTTGCACAAGTCTGTACAGTAAAATTAACCTCTTCAGACCCATGCAATAAAAAAACTTGAAAGATACGATTTTATGACATTTTCAGGCTTGATTACATTTCAAAAAACAATTATTAATTATTTCTTTGGTTATTTTTTTTCAGTGGAATTTAGAAGGTAGACATATGTATGTGTACCTCAGGTCTTAACACCTTTAAAAGGTTTACATCGAATTGGGAAGTAGTATGATATTTTTCAAAACAATTGTTTTTTAGAATGCATAAATAAACAATGCATTTTGCGCAAATGGTACGGCAACGTGAAGCACATCCTAAAAATCTGGATTTTGATGCAAATTTATCATCCAAATACCTAGGTAGATGGTTTATTGCGTCATACCGGGTTTTGTCGCTGGTTGGGCTATCAATGTTCGTTGTTTTCTTCTTGAAAAGAACAGCTCGAACTTGCTCGAAAAGGCTTAACCTATGTTTTGGCACCACATTTTCATCTTTACAACAACGAATCTACATTATCCAGCAGTTAACGATGCACAAATCTATGAAGTGGGAAAAAACTCGCACGGTCCACTCGTTAGTACGCATAGCACTTCTGTAGTAGCTATAAGGCTGTCGCACAGATTGCTGGTTAGTTGACATCAATTTTTCTTTCTTCTACTATACACCAACGTTTACATTTGTCTACAGGATTGCTTCCGACACAAGTAGATAGCATAGTAACTGCCTTTGAATCCTTCCATTTTGAGATACACTTTTCCATAATTTCTGACCCATTCACCAAATTCGCCTCGAGCTAAGTCTTTATTTATTTTGATCTTTTGTTGGACTAGTCCATATCGGTTGTTCATTAATGTACCAGTCAAAAATATATCTTTGTTCGTATTATTTAAGTATTCTGCTAATTTCAGACTCGTAAAAAATCGATCCGTATACAAAACAAATGTTTGACTTATGGTACGACGTAAAAGCTTGACGATACCAGCTCCTAATCCCAGTTCGGCCATAGTTTCTCGTGAAAGAGCATTTGAACCAACGTATATTTGAAAATCCAGTACAAGACCATCTCTTGCTGCTAAAACAAAGTTTTTTAGACCCAATGGATTTTGTTTGGAAGGTAAATATTGTATGAATTGACATCTTCCAGAAAATGAAATCATTTGCTCATCTATTGACATATGCTTTGATCGTGGCAGACTGTGACATTTTTTAGTACCCTGTCCAGAATAGGTCCAATTTTCCACAATTTGTCAACAAGAGCATATAAAGATAGTTTCTAATTTCAAAAAATCTTGATCGTGGCATGGTATCTCGGATGAGAGGAGCACAGAATTGCCTGTTCCAATATAATCGGGATTGGGGATATTTGAAGGTACCCATCATTATCTGCACTCCTGCAAATTGTATTAATTCAATGTGATTGGTTTTAACAGATCGCAATTCACGTTTATGTGATGAATAGAGATTGGTCTGCTCCGCCAATAATTTCCAAAAATCCAGATGAAAATATTCCAAAAATGAGTACAATACACTGTAGTTTAAATACCCCTCTGCCATCAAAATGTCTTCATCGATTTGAGGGTCACACATAACCATTTTCTGCTTGCGCCAAAGTACTCGTGCTGCGTTAGAAAAATTGGCGTCATCATTGACATCTTCGTCAGACTGCTCTTCTTCTTGTGAAAGCCCTCACCATCGCTGTCCATAAGAAGCCCTTCGATTTCACTATCATCCATTTTTACACGCTTTCAACTTTGCACCGTAAATATGTAAAATAATACAAATTGAAACCCGACGTGCGCATATGTGTACTAGGGATGGGTAATGATGGTTGAAATTCGATTTTTTCCGAATTTCGAACATTGCCCTTCCATTCGATTATTCGATTCGAAATTGGGTGGGGCAAATTCGATTTCATTCGAATTTTTTCGAATTTTCAACAATTTTTTCAAATTTAAAAATTCGTTTGAAAGCATGATATCTCAAATCGAAAGAGATTCAATTGAACTTACATTAATGTGATTAATTATCCGCATCGCTCTTCTTAGCTTCACAGCCAAATATAAACAACAAATAAGAAGTTTTTTTCTCAAAAAAATATTAGATAAAAATCCAACTGTTTATCAAATGTATCTGGTATATGTTTTGTATCAATTAACAAAATGTATATTGATACTACTTCTTTGGGACGTATGATGTGCTTTTATTTATTTTTCTTTGAAGAGCTCTATCGAGCTCGTAATAATAATAATTAAAAACTTAAAACAGTTATCTATGTTTCGATTGTTCAATTTCCTTTCCTATTTTTAATTCATTCAATATATCGAAAATATCGATTTTTATATACGGCACATGAATTTATTTGTATAACTGGGATTCGTAACTATTTAAATCAATTAATGAATTTTACTGTGAGTAAATATTTAAACACTTATCGAAGTTACGATTTTCTTGTTTATTTTTAATTCATTCGGTGCATCGAAAATATCAATTTTTATATACGATACATCGATATGCATCGATGCATCACATCCAAAAAACATCGATGTATTTTCTCTCTTTCACACATGCCAAATTTAGTTAGAAAGAAGAAAGTTGCAGAGTTGCTTTTGTGCAAATAAAGACGAAACCGATTTTATTCTAGAAAAGTTCGATTTTATCCGAATTTTAGCATCACAAAGTTCGATTTCAAAAATTCGCCATTTTGGAGCTAAAATTCGATTAAAATTCGAATATCGAACTTACCCATCCCTATGTGGTACTTACCCACCAGATCGCAGTTGCTACCACCCTAACGTACCGCCCTAATGACAGTAAATTAAACACTGTCAAAAATCATTAATCTTTTGCGAAAAAAGTATTTCGATTTGTTAAGTAGAAAAACCATACGGAAAAATCCAACTTTTTTGTTTTTGTTTTTTTTTTTGTTTTTTTCTTATGGAGCACCTGAGGTCAATAAACTTCCATAGGAAAACCCCCTCATAGAGGCAAAAACATTGGCGTATCACACCTTAAAATCCGACTATAAACGCCAAAGATACGAAGAAAAATAGAATTGGGCGACTACTAGGGTTGTCCAAAAAAAATTTTATTTTATTTTCAAATGTTTTTCAAAAACACTTCATATGAGGGGGTGTACGGCGAACTTCTTTTTGTCGATACGGTCTAATGTACATAGTACTTGTGTGTTAAACCAGTGTGCAATACATTGAATTAATTTTTAGCTTTTTCATTTTGTTTTTTATAATACACAATTTGTAGTATATTCACTTGTATTGTTTAAGTATTTTTGCTCACGCTTTTAATTAGATAGTAGCAAAAATCAGAGGATTAATGCGAAAAGAATTGTAAGACTGACACTGAAATAAAAGCATTTGTTCTGTAACAGTAAATAATAATTATTTTAATCAAAATTAAGAAATTTTATTGTGCATATTTTTTTATTGGGCATATTTCGCTGATTTTAGTGCTTATTTTATGTCCATAAAACGGGATTTTTCGCGCATATTTTTATATTCTCTACTTATAATTATCATTATTTGCCCATTAACCATGGTAACCATTTACTGTTACAAATTTCTCCAGCTGAAGGTCTTGGATTTTTTCAATATTGATTTTCTCTCTCACTATTCTTCTTTTTCTTTCAAAGTAAAATCCGAACAAAGCGAAAACTTGACTTTTAGAAGTCAATTTACTCCTTGGAATAGATCCACTTTCCTTTCCGACCAGCCACATGTTCTGCAAAAAGAAGCACGTACAAAATTTTATAATTTTCCATTTTAAATTGATTATGATAAATATTTCCTAAATGTGTAAAACATATTTACCTCAATATCCACATAAACTTATCTCTCGCAAAGAAAAATTTCTTTTGATCGCTTTGGTCGTATTTAACTAACTCCTGTTGTTCTTTTTTAGATTCTTTTCATTTTAATGTGATCGTCCCATCCGGGTTGTTTAAGTGTTATTCCCTTCAGTGTTAGCCGTTCCTAAACGTAAATTGGACAGATTTTAACCCACCCACATAGCACCAAAAGTTAAAAAAGTTGTTTAACTCTAACAAATTGTGAGTGCGGATGTTTTTGTTGCTTTAGGTTCTTCTCAATTTTGGGGTCAAAAAGTTATTGGGATCAATAGCTATCAACTAACTAATTTTCGCTAGTTAACCATTAATTATTTGTTAACGTGAAAATTTTGTTTAACAAAATTTTACATTAGTCGATTTTATGATCTTTAACAATGGTGTGTACGAAATTTCAGACATTAGCTCAATATTTGTGGTAAATATACGATATTTTTGACGAAGATGTATTTCAGATTCGCGATTTGGTAAAAATTGAAAATCGCCTTGAGTAACCCCTCTCAAATTTTCAGCAACATGTTTTTTCTTGATGCTTTCAAAGATTTTGATGCATCGCACACAAATTTCGAAAAATCGCTTTTTTTTGAACCAGTCTAATGTTTATAGATAATCATTCAATAGCCGCGCAAACTTGCCACCTGTGTCTTCGACAGTTCAACTTCTAACTTTCTTCCATATTCTCCTTCTTCTAATTCTATTTAACAGTGGAATGGTTGTATTAAAAAGAACATAGTATATAAAATAAAGCATAAACACACCTTGCGAATTGCTTGATTATTTCATTTCAGCATATTATTTATTTTTTTTCAGATTCGTCAAATCATTCATCAACAATTGGGCGATCAGTTACATCAGCATCAAAAATTGGCAATGACGGAAGCAATGTTAAAGCTCAGTGTCAGCGAAATTCCGTAGAAGAGTTCGATAATGAAGAAATTGATAGAGATGCTTGTCTTTATGGCGAAGAAGACATCGAGGAGGAAGACTTTCACAGTTCAGATAGTTTCTTTTCTGGTGAGTTAATTTAAATACATACATACATGCACGTATTAGGGATGTTAATTTTTTCGATTTTTGCGATCCCGAGATTTTCGGGATGTCGTTGTTGCAATCCCGGTATCCCGGGATTTAGATATTCATTATTTTTCGAAAACTTGACTCGAAAAAATGTCATCAACATGTAACAAAACAAAAGACAGTAACTAAATTTATACGTATTTAATAAAACTAATGCAAAAAAAAACTAAAGTCAACAAAAGTATTTTGTGGTTGAAAGAAGTTCTACATACTAGTGGCATACTACACATATATGTATATTAGATGCTTTATTTTTCTAAAGTATTTGAGATCCTCCCTCCGGCAGCAGAATATGAAAATAGGACGCTAAAGACCTAACAAAATGGAAAAAAAAATTCAAAGACTGTTTTGCTATAACTTTAGATCCTTATATGAAAACACATTTATCTGGCACAAGAAAAAAAAAAAAGAATGTATCAAACCTAAAGAGGAATAAGCCGGTAAAGCGAATGGCGTACCCAGTTTTTTAATACAACTAACCAGAAAGTTAACCAGACTGCCTAAAGTGACAATATGGTACTATTTTTCACGAAATTTCAAATTTATTCGTTAGGATTTTCCAGATCGTAGTAATTTTTCCAAAACTAAAATACTTAAGATTGAAGCTAATTCAGTGGAGTTTTTAAAAGAATGAACAGATTTTAGATCGAATTATATTTGAACTAGTAAATTAGGTTTTAGTGAAGCCATGTTGAAAACCTCTTTCAAACTTGACAAACATCGTCAAAAATTTAAAAGCCAAAGCAGGAGTGGATAAAACTGTCGTGCTGTGCAATACTTTAATCTATATTCACGACTGATAATAACATTATTATCTTACATAAATATAAAAAAGGACGATTGACTACGAAGATTTCGCTCACATTGTCCTTTTGTTTCTCGGAGAGAAGCCATTGAATTCAAGGAGGAAAAAAAGAAAAAAAAAAACATGGTGAAGGCCATCTACGGCTTCAAAATGTATTTGTTTCGAGATCAATTCCATTTAACAGGTAAAACCACTATTCACACCACTATATTCATAACTTAAATATGCATTTTCATCATCTCTTGCTTATTTTATTATGTAGCCAGAGAGCTAATGGGTTTGCAGTAGAGATGGGCGCGGGCCTAAATTTTCAGGTCCGGTACAAGTGCAAAATACACTTTCAAAAACACGCACGAGCCCGCACGTTAAGAATTTCAGTGAGGTCCGGCCCGGCCCGGCCCGGCACGACAAAACACGCTCAAGCCCGAAATGATAGAGCCGACCTTTATTTTATACACTTTTTTTTATTTTGTGTGAATGTATGTTAGGTACTTACGTTTATTGAAAAAAGCTCTTAAATAGAATTTCGCAAAAAATATTTACTTAAGCGAATAAATTGAGCACGTACATATAATGTTTTTTTAGATTCATCTCACATAAAAACCAATTACTCAAATATAGTTGAGAGTTTCAAACGATTAACTGGTACATAAATAAAATAAAATACAAATATTAATAACGGGCTTTTTCGTGCTTATTGAAATTTTACTGAACGCCCATGCACGCACGAGTTCGTGCTGACAAAAGCCCGGCCCGTGCCCATCTCTAGTTTGCAGTAGTGATGTGCCGAGTCGAAACGACTCGAGTACTTTAGAAGTACTCACGTACTCGAGTAAGCAAATTATGGTATTCGGATACACAGACTCGAGTACTTACATATAGTATCCAAATACCGAATCAGCTATTTTGGAAACATAAATTGCGGATTTGCGTTTTAAAAAAAAAAATATATTTTACAATGCACATCAAGGCATTAGCCATTAGCGTTTCGAAAAATTCTTATTTGTACCAATTATTATTTGCGCAAATACTTCTGTGGTGTAGGAGCCCTATTAGTTTCCATTCACTTTGTATCATATCGACTGTTTCCAATTAATCGATACTTATGTATGTATGTATGTAAAAGTTTAGTCCGTGTCATCGTTAACGTTGGGCTTCAATCGCTAACACTAATGACGGATAAGATGACTGCATTTCCGAATTCATAATATATATTTTGCCTATGTTATATTATCAATTTCCAAATATTAACTAACTTTATTTGCAATTGTGTTGACGCAATCATGGCTCCAAAACGTTCATCTGATATTTGGAATTTTTATAATAAACTTTAAAACTAGAAAATGGACTACAAAGAATGTAAAAAAGCGTTTGCTGCTTTTGGAAATACATCAAATTTGTTGAAGCATTTCAGAAAAGTGCATTCTCGAAGATAGCATTTTGGTTGGGTGCATGTTCAGCAGTCGAATTTATAACGTATTCGAGTACCGAGCTCTGAACTCGAATACTCTATCCGAGTATCTGACTCGAATTCTGACTCGATTCATTTTTTAATGAGTACCAAAATACTCGAGTACCAAAAATAGCCGACTCAGCACATCACTAGTTTGCAGGACTTAAATGTTTTCATTGTCATTATATATATGAATTATTGGTTCCAATGTACTCTACCAACAGCTGCTCCCAAGCTTGATTTAACTCTTTTGCGAATCTAATCGATTTTCATAACATCAACAAAGCTATCTCGAGTGAAGTCTTGAGTGTATTCAGTCGGCATTTGTGGTATTTGCCAGAGACACTCATTGGCTTTGCATTCTTTGATAAAACATTGACACAAAAACGAAGAGACTAGTTATGTTTTTGTACCCAATTTCCAGAAAAATACAGTAACAATTATTACAAGTTTTCATGTTTTGACATTTTCGTACGCAAAAAACTTGCAAAGTTTTATTGCATTTTTACTGGATAAATTTTTACTTGTAACAATTTGCCAGTAAGAAAAACAGCTGTTTACGTGCTGCTTCTTGCATTTTACACAAGCAAAGGAATAAATTTTTGGTATTAAAAAGTTAAAACTATTTGATTAAAATTTCATAGCACTAGTAACTGCTAGCAAGGTTAGCGTTTTCATACTATTTTTTGGATAGTTGCTGGAAAGTTACTGAATATTTTTTTGCTGGAGAATATGTGAACACAACTATTAATGGTGACTGCACTAGAGAAAAAGGAAATGATGAAAATTTGAAGAGGGCAAAGATTGTTGTAGACCCGATGAATGTTGTGGAGTTAAGTATGGATGCTTTTATTACAGAAATTGCAAAAGGGCAATAAGTGTGGCAACAAAGTTAAATGAAAAATTAACCACTTCCGAAACCGAGAAATAGATGGGTTTTCAAGTAGTAGAGGCGCACCATAGTGTTTCCCTACCTAGCATCCAAAAACGACATTGTGAAAAATTATTAAATTAGCTACAATTTTAAGTATTTTAGCTTTGGAAAAATTACTACTATCTGGTAAATCCTAACGAATATATTTGAAAATTCGGGGAAAATAGTACTAAATTATCTCTTTAGGCCGTCTGGGTAACTTTCTGGTAACTTGTATTAAAAAACTGAGTACGCCATTCGCTTAAGCGGCTTATTCCTCATGGGGTTGGATATATTATATTCTTTATTGTGCAAGATGAATGTGTTTTCACATAAGGTTCTAAAGTTATAACAAAACAGGCTTTGAAGTCGGGGTTTTCGGAGTAGCTCATTCAGTTTTTGCAATAATGCAATTTTTTTCCTTTTTGTAAGGTCTCTAGCGTCCTATTTTCATATTCTGCTGCCGGAGGAAGGATCTGAAATATATTAGCAAAATGTATGGAGAAAATAAGGCATCTAATGTACATACTACTGGCCCTACATTGGCCAGTTTTTTCTACATTTATTTTGTTTATTTAATATTTACTTTTTTTTTTGTAAAAACCTACCTCGTTTAACATATAATTAACTGCACATAAATCAGCACTTCAAAATGTGTATAAAAATTATAAAAAAGCAAAAAATATTCATCAAAGTTTCAAACTATTTATTCAGAGGACAATTTTATGAATGCTGTTTTGTAGCCCATTAAATAAATTATAATAGCATAAAAAGCAAGTTTCAAGTGGCTAAAAATAAAAATGCAGTTGATTTTTTTTTTAATTTTTTGCTTTTTTATAATTCTTGCACTAACTTGGAGTGCACATTTATATGCAATTAATTACATATATGTAGGTATAATGAGAAAAACGTTAATAAAAAAATTTTATATATTAAATAAGCAATCAATATATATAGCCAAAACTGGTCAAAATAAAGCGTTTCTATGATTGGGAACGGTGCGCCTTTAACCTCGTACACATTCATTAAAAAATCAAGTATATCATTACAAGTTTTTACAAAAGAGGCTTACATATTATGTATATACAATTATACATATGTATATATTACTTTTTATATTAAGAAAAAAAAAAACGAGATCGTTCAAACATATCCATATTTGCTAAAAAGTTATTGCATATGTATATATTCAGTCAGAGTCGTAAGACATGCAAGTCGACGCGGCAGCTGACTCCACTGCTGCCCTAGCGACTGAGTCAGCCACGGTCAGACCGGCCAACCAGCAGTCTGCGGAAGCTCAGGTACCAGCTCCTGCAAGTGCTCCCGGGTCCAGCGCCACCACTAGCCGGGTCGACTATGTGCGCACTACACAGAAGCAGACATCAGCAGGCTCGAACTCGATGGGAGAAGCGGTGACTTGTGGCTCTCGGTTATCGATGACGAGCCCCAACTATAAGCAAGCCACAGGTATCAGAAGCCCAGGTCAACCTGCATCACGCGGTAGCCGCCTCGGCGATCATTGCTAGATGGTTTGCCACGGATGACCTGGGCCAGGCTAGGGGCCTAAGCCATAACAGCAACAAGGTAATTTGGGACCTCTCCTGTGAGAGGCCCATAGCGTGTGTAGTGCTGAAGAAAAATATCAATTATTTCTGCATTACAGAGTTTCCTACACAGCATCTGGTAGCGGTCCAGGCAACGCTGGCGACTTATGGCAGCGATGTGGAGGTAGTCTTGGCCGCTGCCTACTTTCCAAGGGACAACGCCAACGTGCCCTCCCTTGAGGTACAGCAGATAATTGATTTTTGCCGCAGGAGACGACTTCCTGCTATCATTGGCTGCGATGCAAGCGCCCACAACATGGAGTGGGGCAGATCGGATGCAAACCGCAGGGGTGAGTGCCTTTTAGAATACATTATGAGTGAAGACCTATGTATCCACAATGTTGGCAATGAACCAACATTTGTCACTAGCGTCAGAGAGCAGGTACTCAACATCACTCTCAGCAATAGATTGGCTAGCCCACTGATCAGTCAGTGGTGGGACTCATCTGAGCCCTCACTCTCTGATCACAGGATTATCCGATTTGCCCTGGAAGTTGAAGCTCGGACAGGTAACTCCAAAAGAAACCCCAGAAAAACCGACTGGAGTAAATTTGAGGAAGTACTCAGGTTGAACCTAACTACGTTAAAGGTAAAAATATAAAGGTAGACTGTATGGAGTCAGAAGACAGGGTCAATAGGCAGAATGGCACTATTTTAGATGCCCTTATCTCCAGCTGTCCCGTAAAGAAGCCAAGAGGAAAGGACCAGCCGTCCTGGGGGTCACGGGAACTCTCAGTACTTAGGAAAGAAGAGCGAAGGCTTTTAAATTTGGCAAAGCGCACGGGGTACTGGGAGAAGTACACTGTCTGTCTAACAAAATACAACATGAAGGTTAGGAAGGCTAAGCGTAGCAGCTTCAGGACTTTCTGTGAGAATATTTCTTCGACCCCTGCATCTGCTAGGCTTCATAAAGCTTTGGAAAGGGACAATACAGGTATTAGGCTAGCTATTAGACTGCCTAATGGAACATATTCAGGTAATGACAAGGAAAGGGCACTCGCTCTGCTGTCGGCCCACTTTCCTGATTCCATTTCAACCTCGAGTGACACGGTATTCCGTATAAAGCTCCTACTTCCACATCTCGTCGATATTATGAGAGACAGTCTAGCACTGTCACATATTCCCGTGGTGTGGCAAATGGCCCGGGTAGGTAAGAGGGATTACTCTCTTGCCAAGTCATTCAGGCTGATAATTCTCACCTCTTTTATGTTAAAGACAATGGGGAAAGTTATCGAGCATGACATCAGGCCTACCAATCTGAAACAGGCTCCCCTGCATTTCAACCACAGAGGGTAGATCTGCGGATACTGCGCTGTATGCCCTGACTACAAAAATACAAGGGCCTTTGAGTGTGGAGAGGTAGTGCTCTGTGCCTTCCTTGATATCGAGGGGGCTTTTGACAATGCGTCCTATTTAGGAGTCGATTGGGCACCTGAGGAACGCAATGTTCAGCCAAGCATTTGCAAATGGATATCGAGGCTACTTCAAACTACGATTGCCAAAACCAAAAGTCGGCGATAGTGTCGTTAAATGGCAAACGACAAAAGGTTGCCCGCAAGGAGGGGTGTTATCTCCTCTCCTGTGGAGCTTAGTTGTTGACGAACTTCTACAGATACTCACTAAAGACGGCGTCCGCTGCCAAGGGTACGCGGATGACATAGTGATTATCGCTAGAGGGGAGTTCGTAAACACCCTCTGCGACATCGTCCAAAGAGGTCTTAACCTTGCAAAAAGGTGGTGAGCGGATATGGGCTTGAATATCTATCCATCTAAAACAGCTATAGTCCCCTTCACTAAGAAAAGGACTCTACAGGGGATGATGAACTTGACCTTGGATGGGGTCGCGATCAACGTCGCCACATAAGTGAAGTATCTGGGGCTTATCCTGGACTCTAAACTTCTGTGGAAGACTCATATTGAGAAGGCCACATCAAAGGCTACGAGCGCGTCTAGCGGTAAATACTGGGGATGCACTCCGAGGATCCTAAGAGGGATGAACTCCATGATAGTGCGTCCAATAATAACCTAGGGAGCAGTGGCTTGGGGTTCCAGGACTACTCTCGTAACGGTGAGGCATAACAGGTGCAATGCGCACGTGCCCGACGGCAGCGCTGGAAGTATTGCTGGAACTGGAGCCGCTGCATCTTTCGGTTGAACAGGCTGCAAGGCGAACTCTCCTTGGTTTTGCGAGAGAGGGCTTTGGTAAAGGCAGGGTGTTATCATCCAGGAACAGGGACAAGCTAAGCTCCCAGGTCCTTCTAGTTCTTTTCCCTACGGACGATATGAATAGGGTAGCAGTTTTCAAAAGAAACTTCAGGATTCATACATATAATAAGGAGAGCCACGTTCAGGCGGTCTAAAACGCCTGAGGGGATTGGAGCAGGTGTTTATGGCCCCAGACTGAAGCTACTGGTGCCCCTGGGAACCTTACCTAGCATCTTTTAAGCAGAAGTCTATGCCTTCAGTCTGTGTGCTGAGATTAATCTGCACAGAAACTATCGCAAACAGAGGATACTTATTATAAGCGATAGTCAGGCGGCGTTAAAGGCTCTCTCATTCTTCGAGATCAAGTCTTCTTTGGTTTTGGAGTGTGTATATAGCATTAAGCTCTGGCTAAGGAAAATGATATCCAGTGTTATGGGTACCAGGATAGGTCCTAACACCATTAAGGTAGTGCTTAGAAAGGAAAATACCAAATTAAGGGAACTGCGCTGGCGTAACACCATGGCTTTGCGACAGGCAAAAAGCCTAATAGGAAGGTACAATCTGAAAAGACACAGGTTACTTATGGGACTCCCTAAGGATAAACTAAGAATCATCACAGGCTTTTTAATCTGCCTTCTCGGGATTAGATAGAGAAGCAAAGCGAATGGGTCTGGTGGTGAACGAGGACAAAACGAAGTATCTCCTGTCATCACACAAACAGTCAGAGCATACGCGTCTTGGCACCCACGTCACTGTTGACAGTTACAAGTTTGAAAAAGTAGACAACTTCGTTTATCTGGGAACCAGCATTAACACCTATAATAGTGTCAGCCTTGAAATCCAACGGAGAATCACTCTTGCCAACAAGTGCTACTTTGGACTGAGTAGGCAATTGAGAAGTAAAGTCCTCTCTCGTCGTACAAAAATCACACTCTATAAGTCACTCATCTTACCTGTGCTGGTGTATGGCGCGGAGGCATGGACA
>JAPVRG010237420.1:0-10699 GCA_029783565.1 Rhagoletis cerasi
CAGGCCGTCAGCTCCAGCAGCTTTGTTGTTTTTCAGCTGCGTAATCGCTATTCGTACTTCGTCATAGTCAGGCGGTGGGACATCGAATCCATCGTCATCGACTGGGGGCTCGGGCTCTTCTTCTCCACAATTTTAGAAAACTCATTTCAATTTCCAGATATTAAATTTCATAAAAATCTAAATTAAAAAAAAAAACATCCGCTATTTTGTATCCGCCATTTTTATTTTTTAAAAATTGACTTCGGATTCGTAATCAGCAACCCTGAAAACCCTTAGAAACGAAGTTTAATAAGGTTTTAAAAACCACAAGGAAATATTTTATCGACCGATTCAGCTTAGGGGTTGTTAAGGGCTGTTTTTCCCTTGACTTGATCTAGATAAACAGCAAAATACGGGAACTTTGTTTTTGTCTCTACTTTCCGAAAATGCTTGATTTGTTCATGGTTGCAAAAAAAGTATAATTTTGTCGGACGGTGTTATACTACTCGTACTTGGCTGATAATTTACAATGTGTAGTACAGCGGAGCTAATAATGAGCCAATGATTAAGAAATAGTAAATAAAAGTGTTAGATATTTTTTAAGAGTAGATAGATATGTATTAAAACAAGAATCAACAACTACGACATACATGTACATTAGAGCGTCTCGCCTTGCAGGCGAAATAAAAAAAGTTCGCCGTACACCCCCTCATATGAAGTATTTTTGAAAATCATTTAAAAAAATAATAAAAATTTTTTTTTTGGACAACCCTAGTTGTCGCCCAAATTTATTTTTCTTCATATCTTTGGCATTTATAGTCGGATGTTTATTGACCTCATGTGCTCCATTGTAGAACTTACCCACCAGAACTCAGTTGCTACCACCCTAATGTACCGCCCTAATGACAAAAATCATTAATCTGTTGCGGAAAAGGTATTTCGATTAGTTCAGTAGGAAAACCATACGGAAAAACCAACATATTTTGTTTTTGTTTTTTTTTTGTTTCTTTTTTTTATGGAGAACCTGGGGTCAATGAACTTCCATAGGAAACCCCGTCATCGAGACAAAAACATTGGCGTATCACACTTTGAAATCCGACTATAAATGCCGAAGATACGAAGAAAAATTAAATTGGGCGACTACAAGGGTTGTCCAAAAAAAATTTTTGGTCGGACACTGGGCTCGACCCCAGGCTCTGCGAAATGGTGGTACGTACTGCTAACCACAACACCACAGCGGCCGCCAGAGCTGTTTACAGAAGGGATATTCTCAAAAGATCCTACATCAAGATTTAGCATGCCACTCCTTGCGCGGAAAATCAGACTGACTTAGGACAGATCGAATCTGCCATCAGAAAATGTGGAAAATTTTTTCAGAATATTTATATTTATCCCATAATTAGGTTCTATTATTTTTTGACCAAAATCGCGATACTCTTCAACGCACACGAGAGCATTCCCGCTTATTCAGATTCATCCCCAAAATACGAGAAAATTAGATAAACCAGCAATTTTTACGATGACAGAAGGGTCTCCTGCATAATTTTATTGTCGAGGCTACCATACGGTACGAAATGATGAAGGCAAAAGAAGCAAACAATGTGGTATTAAATGAATCTGTTGTTGAATACGCAGAAGTAATTGCTCAAGCCACACCGTTTTACCCAGCGGTATGTGAGGCAATCAAAATTGGTTTAACTATTCCAGCAATAATATGTAGCATCGAAGGTACATTTAGCACAATACCATGTGTCAAAAGGTGGAATCGCTCAACGATGGGACACGCGAAACTAAGCAACCGGTGCATGCTCAGTATATACAGGAAAAGAGTAGAGGAGGATACTGAATTTATTGACAAGGTGATGAACCCCCTTGCACCCTACTGCCAGCGCCCATTGGAAATAGGGATTTGAACACCAGGGTGAATTCCTGTAAGAACAACCACGGCGACTTAGTGACCTAGGCGAAGCCGAGCCCACAGTCTATGATGATAGAGTCGATGTCCCACCGCCTGACCAATGACGAGGTACGAAAAGCAATTCCCCTGGAAAACAACAATGCTGCTGGAGCTGACGGCCTGCCAGCTGAGCTATTCAAGTACGGTGGCGAGGGGTTGCATGCATCAACTCTTATCTAGAATATGGTCAGATGAACGCATGCCCGACGACTGAAATTGAGGTATGCTCTGCCCAATCCACAAAAAAGGCGACCCCGCCATACGCGCCAACTGCCGCGGGATCAGCCTTTTGAGCATAGTCTACAAAGTCTTATCGAGCGTATTGTGTGAAAGACTGAAGCCCGCCGTAAACGAACTCATGGGTCTTATCAGTGTGGCTTTAGACCTGGAAAATCCACCATAGACCAGGTATTTACCAGACGTCAAATCTTGGAAGGATCGACATTCACCATCTATTTGTCGACATCAAAGTCGCTCTCGATAGGAGTTGCCTATACGCCGCGATGTCTGAATTTGGTATCCCCGCGAAATTAATACGGCTGTGTAAAATGAAGTTGAGCAATACCGTCAGCTTCGTCAGAATTGGGAAGAACCTCTGTGAGCCGTTTGATACCAAACGGGGTTTCAGACAAGGCGCCTCCCTTTCGTGTAAATTCTTTTATCTGATGTCGCAGAAAATAATAAGAGCTGCAGAACTGAACCGCTCCGGAGCAATTTACTACAAGAGCGTGCGATTACTGGCGAACGCTGATGAAATCGACATCATCGGCAGCAAAAAACGGGAAGTATGTACCAAATCGAATGAGGAAGAAAAGCGAATGGGTTTGGTGGTAAACGAGGATAAGACGAAATATCTCCTGTCATCAAACAATCAGTCAATACATTCGCGTCTCGGAACCCACGTAATTGTTGACAGTTATATTTTCGAAACAGTAGAGAATTTCATCTATTTGGGAACCAGCCGATAATTGTGTTAGCACAGAAACCAAAGGCAGAATCACCCCTCCCAACACAACAACTGGCGTTTGCGCGTTGGCGACGGCGAGTACCGCAGATGATGGAACGATGAGATGTATGAGCTTTACAGCGACACGGACATAGTTCAGCGAATTAAAATACAGCGACTCCGCTGGCTTGGTCATGTCGTACTCGAAACAAGCTGATGGTAGCAGGAGAATAGGGAGGCCTCCTATGTGTGTGAAAAACCAGGTGGAGAAGGACTTGGCTTCTCTTGGCGATTTCAATTGGCGTCAGTTGGCACAGAAGAGAAACGACTGGCGTGCTTTGTTGGACTCGGCCAAAATCGCTTAGGCGGTGACAGCGCCAAACAAGAAGAAGAAGAATGTGTTTTATAAGTAGGGCCATACAAAACATGCACTAAAAATACCATTCTAAGCGCTTAAAAAATGCAATTAAAAAAGGAAAAAATGCTATCATATATGCTTTAAAAAACAATAACTTAACATTCTTCATAGCCTTTGGAATAAAATACTTATGTACATATATGCAAAGTACATAGTACATAAATATGAATGTACATACGCATGTTGTACAAGATACAATATAATAAAACAAAAATATTTGAGTGTCTTCAGTTACATTGTTATAGGAAAGAAAGGGAAATATCTTCGGTAAGGCAATCAAGTAAGTCAACTTTACAAGCTGAGTAACGAATAATTAAAAAATATTGTTGTTACAATGAATAACAAAATATTAAGATATGTTCTCAAATAAAAGGCACGCTTGTTGTCACGTAAAAAGTTTTTGTCCATGAAAAACGATCGCTCTGTATCGATAGATGTAACAGGCGCATATTTAAAAGAGCCCATTTCCGAAACCGTGAAGTTGCTTTGGAAAGTCAAAGTATATCCGGCAAAAATACTGGAAATATTTTTATGCATTTCAAAACCTTGGTTTTTCATTAACACTGCTTCAAGTTTATTGGATACAGCAGGTAAGTTCACAAATCCAATTTTATATTTGGCATCATTGAGGATGTCGATGGAATTTTTTAATAAAATACTTGAAATTTTTTTATGGTTTTTGAAAGAAATCCATAATTGACATTGATACTTGAGATCATCGGAGATGATTTTTTCCAATTGGAAAACATGAAAATTATGCGTAAAAGCATGCTAAGAATTACAAAATATTACTTTATATATGCATGTTAAGCCCAATTGTGTATGCAAAAATATGCTTTATCAAATGTAGCTAGTTTTCTTCGTTGCGAAGTAAAATATCCAAAAATATAAACACTATGAAGGCAAGAGTTAAGATAAAAAGTATGCATTTGCATATTTTGAATTGCCCTATTTATAAACTTCCCCAGTCCTCAATCACCACTCCCATTAAGTATTTTATTATATCATATTTCTTCACAGTAATACACAATCGTTCAATCAAATCTGAGAATCATTTTCTATAGCATTGTGTCTACAATAATTCTAAGTGCATAATATTTATAACTTAATTACTATGTAGTTTGAGTATGCCTGTAAATACAGAGTGCAACGGTGTCTAAAACCCGAAATCAATGTGTCATGCATTTCCGCCCAATCAGTAAATACGAAAACAATTGCATGTCCTTGTCGCCATACAGACATTATATACAATAAGATGAAATTAAAAAAAAATTGACAGCATAAATGGATATGCAGAAAAAATCGAAGAAATCTTAAATACACATAAATTTAGACTAAGCACAGCGGGAAGGAGGTGTATGTAGGTACTTACTTAGACACACTAAATAAACAACAAACAAATAGGAAAAGATATCCTTACAATTGGTGACCTCCCAAAGCAGCCGAGCAATCGTCGGTATAGGTGTCCTTACGAACACAGCGTGTGGTGAGTGCTATTGGGAGCGCTCGTGTCACGCTTTAAATGCTTGTTGTTTGTGCATGCATACTTTCTTTTTAATGGAAAATTTTTAAATGTTAAAAACATTTGAGTGTTTAGAAAAAAAAAAAGGAAAACATGTCGAGAGAAATCCAGATTTGAAGCGTAAATTGGCAAGGCTGAAACGCTGACAATGCTGATGACATGGAATACAGCAACAGGCGGTCCCAGACGGACGGACAGACAAGCGAATGGATGAGCGACTGGCGTTAAATAGGTGCGGAAGAAAGGCCATTCGGTTTGATTAACAGAGAATAACATTTCCGATGCACATCGAGGCGGCGGTTGATCGTCGGGATTGACGCGTCCGAATGCCACTCCACATGAATTGGCATTTGATTGTTGGGCTTCGTCGTGGGCGGATTTGTTTATCTTGTCTAAGTGTCGGAGATTTATAAGCGTTCGGCGTGTAACAAGTGTTGGTATTGTGCGCCAGCGGGTCTGGCGGGTACAACAGCTCCATTAGGTGACTGCTCGTTTGTATGTGTGTGCGTATGTGAGGTTGATTTTATTGCTCAATGTTGGCTGTAATTCAGCTAATTTAGCTACAGGTATTCACACTTGAGCCGCCAACAAATCAGCGAATATGGTAGTTTGGCTTCAAATATTTGAATTTTGGAATACTTTGGTTTTAAAAATAAACATTTCGTTACGAATGCATAATTTTTTTTTTTTAAATTTTTGTATTTAAGAACCCATATGCATACAAAAGGATGCATGATCGTTGTTTCGATAAATTATTGCATACCCGCATAGCAGCAGCATACTTCCCTGTACAGTTATACAGACATATGTACATGTGCATTTCTATGTACATTTGTATGTATGTAATACTATGTATGTAGGTATATAATATATACGTATATGCATAAGTTTGTATGTTCCCTTTGCATTTCCCTCTTTTTAGCATGCGTGTGGCTTGCCACTAGCCTGCGTCTCCAATTGTGCGAGTAGTGTTCAAACTTTAAATCCTCATTTGCTGCGAGTGAATCCCGCTGCGTCTGCTGCTGAGCACTTGGCCGAATTATTTATTTATCTTTAAACAAAACAAATCGAAAAGAAATGCAATTTTTTCCTTACTTCAGTGCCTCATTTATTTACGAAAATTCCAATTGAAAATTTCATTTGATTTATAGCGTTATTAAGATTTTTCGTTTGCACTAATTGAAGGGCTTATATGTTAGTGTTTGAAATAAATTACTGAATTAAAAGAAAGTTTAAATTAAATCGATATAAAAATTCCACAGGGGAAATTTTTAGTACACGATCTTAGAGTTTGTGCGATATTTTTTTTTTTTTTCATTCTACATTATGAGCAAATTTACCGCTCATAAAATGTGAATATGTACGTTTACCCAGAATATTTTGTTATTTTCGTGAGACTGTTATTTATTTATATTCTTACAGAGAACAAGTAAAGAAGTATAAGTTCGGGCGAAACCTAACTTTATATAGCGGGCGTACGTATTACCCTGCAGAAAATCAAACTCGTTAAGAACTAGCGCCGAACTAGCTTTAAAAGGGACGGTACTTGTTCGTCATCTATCCCAAATCAATGCTTTCAACTGTCTCTTTTAAAATGGCGATGTCCTACGAAGTGGCAATTGCCCCCTCTGCAGAACTTTCGAACTAGTTCTGAACTGGTTCCATTTTGGACAGATTTGGGACAATACGTTTTTTATGAAAAAAAATGTATTTCTGGATATTTTTTTGTTTCTCTTACAAATTGTATTTTATTTTGTTTTTATTTATTTTTATTCTCATTTTTCTTTTATTGAATTTCAGAATTTTCCCTTCAATTTTCAAGCGACACCAGGCTATTTAAATTTATTAAATCTAAAACTCACAACTGCCTCCACAGCGATTTGAACTCGCGACCAACGATGTTAGAGTCGGAGGTCTTTTCGCGGAGCTACTTTCGTATTGTACGATAAGTGAGAATTTGTACATTTACTTCTCATCTTCGACATGTTTAATGTGGGAGACTTTGACGACAGCGCAATTACCTCACCGAAGTTTCAACTGCCCCGCTCTGCAGCCGTTTTGCACTAGTTCAGATATAGTTCTGAAATATGTAGTTCGGAGCTAGCGCTTTACCAGACTGTCTCTAAATTTTAATGCAGGGTAATTATCGTGTTTTCACCTTTCTGATAAACAGGGGTGTTTTTCACCGATTTGAAGTATTTTTGATAATATTTTCAGTTAGACTTAATGAAAAAACTGAACCATCGACGAAAATCGATTTTGAGTGAACTAGCTTCAGTAGGTTTCGTATTTCGTTATATGGGTGGTGGGCGTGGTTATTGCGCCATTTCAAAAATGCTCAACAGATTTCTTTGTTCGATTCTAAGCAATGTTCGTACCGAGTTTGGTGGGGATTACTGAAGGGGCTACTGAGATACAGCATATGATCATAAGTGGGCGGGGCCGCGCCCATTTTCAAAAAGTTTCATAACTTCACATACTAATTTTCAACAATTTGCTTTCAGTATTTACGGAAATATCGTAGTTTTTGAAATGTTCCATAATACCGTTAGATGGGCGTTACATTCGTGCTCGAGTTATCGTGTACACGGACGGACGGACAGACATACATGAGCATTTTGGTATGTATATGTCTATATCTATGTCGATTCGTTTAGTCTGTTACAAACAACCGTTATGCGAACAAAGTCAAATATAACACCCTTGTGCACAAGTGCGCTCGGGTATAAAAATGCCGAGTTGATGAAAAAGATTAAAATTCAAAAACTATTTCCCTTCTGATTAGCTAATTGCATGGGGTTTCTGAAAACGTAAATCTATTTTCTTTGTATGCTATATGCTCTTTAAGAAAAATTAGAGAATTTGTTTTATTTTTAGTACTGGATATTTCTGAATAATTTCAATGAAAGTTTGATTTTCATATACAGTGGCTCGTGCAGCTGCAAAATAAAACTTCTGAACCTTATCGAAGGAAACTAACGATGGTATCAAAAATGTGGAAGTGCAAAATTTTAGCTACATATTTGTGCAATAGAATGCGTAATAAAGAAAACCTGAAAAGTTTAGGTTTCTTTTAAATTTTTCTGACAAAAATAAGCTCACAGCTTATTTCGTGCGGTTTCTTTTAATAACATTTCTTTGTTAACACGTGCATCCAACTTAATCGATATTCTTTCCTGAATCGCGCATCAAAAAAGAGAAACACGTGTTTTTTGAAAGATGGGTTCACGGACAAGTTTAGAAAAACGAGAATTGATTTTAAGTCATTTTAAGAAAAGGAGAAAGCCAGCGAAAAATAGGTGAGATGGTGAACTGAGTGCCAGTACAGTCAATACATCATACAGCGATTTGTGCGCGAGAATCGAGTGGCGGACAAGGGCAGAAAAGCGCCAAACTGACAAAAGGAAAGTAGTCCGAAAAGTTTAGAAAAATCCGAAAAATCGGCGCCAAATTAGTGGTGGAGATTAAGAATGAAATGGGTAAAGTATGCTGTGCCGAAACCGTGCGTCGTGTGCTGCGAGAACGTTATGTTCAATGACCGAGTAGCCCGCAAACAGCAGTTTTTATCGAAAAAAAAATATACAAAGTCGGCTTAAATTTGCCCAGGACCATGTGGCAAAGCCAATTACATTCTGGGAAGACGTCATTTTTGCTGACGAGTCAAAATTTAATATTTTTCGGATGGCATGAATAGTAATAGAACGATGCGAGCACTGAGTACAGAATGTCGATACTTTTTATGAGTAATATCGAGAACTCGATACTTTTTGACAAGTACTGAGTAAGTATCGCGAATACAAAAAAATATCGACGTGTTAAGAACTTTTTTAAGTAAAAAAATTATTTAAAATTATATACAAAATTTCGTTCTTTCAATTACATTGATAAATGTTTAAAACTTACTAATAAAGACTGTGACGATGTCGAAAATTATCTTCGAAATCCAATATGAATGTCATGAAAATGAACATAATGTATACTATCATAAATCAAAAAACCAAAAGCTCCAGTAAAACGGCTTTAAAGTTTTGTATTTTGTATTGAAATTTTTTTTTTATTGAGCTTGAGGCCGTTTTTTTAATGAAAAATTTTGTGGAAAAACAACAACAATTTTGTATTTTGTTCTAGTGAGTTACTGATAATCGGTACAACTGTGTAATTTTTACACACCACAGAAGAAGGGTCCTTTCATTATTAGGCTTGGTTAAATATTCTTAAATAATGAATCTCTTGCCTCTCCTTGGATAATGAATGGTGGAAGAGTGTGGTCTTCGACTCGATAACTTGGCCACTCTCCAGCATAACGGATCCTTAGTTAACTAATGTATTCTACCTGCGTTGTGAATTCGAAATCCAGCGCATTCTCGAAGAAAATTTTTTTGAAAAGGAGCTGATCTTTTCTTCAGAGAATGGGCTGCACCACATTTGTTCCTCGTATCCTAAAATTGCATTAAATTTTCAAAGTGATTAATAAATATACACGTTAAATACTTATAAAATATTTGCTTTTAAAAACTTTAAATAAGCCTTTTGCTATAAACAGTTATTTTACGCTTGTCATCAAAGGCATCATTCGCTGCTGCATCGCGCTCCGGCGTCACAGGCCAGAGCCCTACTGGAAAGTGAAATTTTTTATTCAAAATATAACCAGAATTGAAATATAAAAAGAGTTGGAGTAGATTAGTAGTAAAAGAAATAATCTTCAATTTTTTTTAAAACAGTAGTAAATTCACTCGTATCGGAGCAAAGTCCAAACACTGACTGTCAAACTTCAAAGCCAACAAAGCGTAGTTAAATGGTGTTGATAAGTGCTATAAATTTTTGAAACAAGACGCACGAAAATAAAAAACTAAAACGAATATCGTCGTTTATAATGCAAAATCGCGTAACTGACATTTTTGGAAAGAATGAGATCGGCTTATCGGAAGCTCCTGGCATCATGCCTTATCCATTCATAAAAAAACATCGATATTTGTAAGTATTTAGAAACGGGTTTGTCTTAAAAAAGAGTGTACTGTTTTGAAAAACAAATTGTGGGCAGCCTCACATACGCAGTTTTGCTTTAACTTGATACGCGGTTTTGTACTCTAAACGACGTATTACATACATTCATACATACATATACAGTTCTAATGAATAAACGATGAGAAATATCTGTGAAAAAAAAAATAAATAAATAAAAAATTCCCTACCACTTTTCAATCCCACCATTAGTAGCCTAACTGCATTTTTTGAAAAAATTTAGGTGTTGCAGTGAAAGCATTGTTCAAAAGGATAACCGAATTTAAGTTTTCTCGCTGTGGTGTAACAGTTAGCAGTGTGCACTACCATTCCCCAGGGCATGGGTTCGATCCCAGTTTCTGACCAACATCAGAAAATAAAAAATAAAAAAGTATTTGCTAATGGCGGTCGACCCTCGGCAGGCAGCAGCGAACCTCCGAGTGTATTTCACCTATAAAAATACAATCGCCATTCGAAGTCGGCGTAAAACTGTAGGTCCTCCCCTTTGTGTGACAACATCAAGGCGCACGCCACAAATCGGAGGAGAAGCTCGGCCAAACACTAACATATGTGTAAGCGCCAATCTATTACACTAGTCGACAAATTTTTACGTAATCGCGTTAACCTAAGAAAAAAATGTTTTCTAAGCTAATTTTGGGCCGCTGAACACGAAAACAATACCCATTCTTTTTTTCAAAGAAGCGTTTTCGAGATTTTTTCGAAAAACGTGTTTTTTGGTACCTTTCGCAGTTATTTGTCAATATCTTTTGAAAAAATTATCTATTCGACGCAAGCAACCTACCGTTCGAAAAATATTATATAACTTGTGCAGATTTATATAAGAGATATTACTGTTACTAGCGACCAAAATCTAAA
>JAPVRG010237429.1:11022-31945 GCA_029783565.1 Rhagoletis cerasi
AGGAAAGAGCTCAGGAGATTACACGAATGAGAGAACGACACTGGCGAAACATCACAGTTAAAAGCATATTGAAGGGGTGTAAACTGGAGATATACATGCTTCTAATAAACCTCAGTAATGATAAACTAAGAATTACGGCAGGCATCCTTATAGACCAAAAAACCGTCTGCACAAGTTAGAGAACTGGTCAAATTATTTTGTTGATTTTATGTTACAACTACGGAAAACCCGTTGCACATATTCCTTGAAAGGGCGGATGTTTCAAGTAAGCAAGTGAAGAGTCTAGGCTCAATGTGGCAAGGATGAGTAGTATATTTTTTCAACATGCTGCCTTAATAATTTTTCCATTCAGACAAAAAATTAGAGACTAAACATCATTATCCTGGAAGTAAATTTTTTAGGCGGATCACAATTTTTTATTTTATTTATTTATTTTTGATTTTTCGACCCATTTTTTTTCTCAAAAAAAGTCGTTTATTAAAAATAGAATATAAACAAATGTCTAAAACAAATAAAATATTAAAATCTTTGGTCAGAAATTAAGATTTCATACCGGATTCTTACGTTATTTTTATTATTTCTTTTTTGTTTACTTGAAAAAAATTTTTTGTTAACAAAAAAATAATTTTTGTAACAAAATTGTCAAGAGAAAAAATTAATATCATTGGTCTTAAATTAAGTACTTTTAACCTGATTTTGTAATTTTTTTAATTATTCTTTTTGCGGCTTTTCGTTTTTTTCGTTGTATGCACTTTTTCTCTTTTTGCTTATGTGAATTCACTACGGACGGATGAAAAAATTTCGGACCAATTTGTTTTCGGACAAAACTCATGATTAGGCTGAATATTTTATTTATATCAAAAATTACTTTTTGTATAAAGAAATTTGTTTTAATAAAAATTTTAAAAATTGAAATTTAAAGTTTTAAAAAATTTTCCAAAATAATAAAAATTACTTTTAAATTTTCGGCACACCATACAAAACTTCATTATCTAATTCATTGTAGCTTTAACGAATTTTCACTTAATTGGTCAAAAAAAAATGTGATGAAAATTTTAGGAAAAAAATCACGAAATTTTTTTTAATACATATTCAGTAGCAAAAAAAATGGTTGCATACTTTTAGCTAATTTTTATTTTTCAAAAATCTCAAAAGTTAATTGAAGGACCAAAATTTGTATGAAATATTTTGCGAGTTTTTTAGTTTTTTGAATTTATGGGAATAGCTTAATTGAAGGAAAAATTTCGAAATAAGCCAAACTCAATAGGTAACTATGCACAAATATAAAAGGTGTTTTAGATAATAATACAAAATTTGTCAATAAAAATATATAAAAAAATTTAGTCCTAAGCCAAATAACACAATTTCCATACGTAGTTCTAAAATAATGTAATCAAAAAAAGCAAAAAATATTAAGAAAGTTAAAAAAAAAATTTAAAACATATTTCTCTTATTTTTCGAATTTTTTTCAACGCAATTTTTTCAACTTTTTGCAGATTACCAACCAATGCCAGTGAAGCTAATGACTAAAGCAATGTACATAGATCAACTCAAAATAGGTGCAGTGTGCAAATTTAAAAAAATATAGAATTTTTAGTGCCACAAAAACTGTGTTCAAACTTTATATAAAAATGATACAATAAAGGAAACAAGTAAAACCCAGTGAAAGACACACATTGCGCTGTTGCATAGTGAACACCAAGCCACGCTCGCAACGAGCCAAACAGCAGCTGGTGATGAAATACTAAACCCTGACATTCACCGTAATGCCAAGTGAGGAGGGCAAAAGTTAAAGGAAAAAAATATATGCATACATACATATATATGTATGTATATGTACATAAGTATAATTGACAACGAGCAAGTGTTTCGGTCTTTCGGTGAGCAAGTGAGTGCAGCTGGCCGACAGCCAAGTGGAAAATAAATAAATAATTTATTAAAACCGAAATCGCAGCAAATCAAATAAATACTGGCTTAAAATAAGTGAGAGAGCAGAAAGGATTTCTTCCTAAAACTTCGCTACAAACTGCTTTGCTTGCATTTTCAATTGAAAATTTGAAAGAAAAAAAATGCAACAAAGCGCCGACGGCACACTTATGGCTGTTATGGAGCAGAGAAGGGGAAGGAGCCGGCAGCAGAGGCAGCAGCCGCCAATTGTCGCCACAACGGCCACCACCACCACCAACACTGCACCGGCAGCAACGGCAACGGCAACGCTAAAAATACACACAAATGCTGCGTCATTGCTGTTGCGTGGCGGGATGCTGTTGTTGTTGCTGCTAATGGCTGGCGACAGCGGCAGTGGCTTAACTGGATCGCAGACGTTTGTTGCAGCGCTTAAGGGTAAGTTTTTTTTTATAAAAATAAATAAAATAAAAAATAAAGCAAAGAAAGGCAAAAATAGGGAAGAAATTAGAAACATACAAAACACGAAAAAGAATTAAAAAAAATTATCTATAGCCAGCAAAATCAAGCAGCCAAAAATAAAATGAAGCATTAGTTTTTAGCTGCTACTTGCAACACAGCACAACCAAATGGCGGCAATGCTTGCTGTGGCACGCACTTTACTTGCTCGCTGCTTGCCTTAGGGCTCAGTTACCCACGGACGTAAAAACGGAGAACGTGTCAGCTGACACGATCTATCTTATGGCTTTTGCGTGTTAACGAAAACTCACCACCGCATGCCGGTGACGTTGCCGTTGCTTCTCTCTCTCTCTATCAGCAGCAATTTTATATGTTGATACGGACGACAGGTACGGAAGGGCGCTCCGTCGGTGGGTAATGGCAGCATTACATACGAATTTTACAACGCATTTTCCGGTCGCTGCGGCTGTCTGTGGCTAAGGCAAATTACTAAAATTGTCGCTGAGCGCGTGCACGCGCATCAATTTGATGGAGGGGAGGCGTGGCTGTTGCGCCGTTGACGGCCTGCGCCATCTCGCAGATAGACAGATTTCATTTAAATGAATTTTCCTTAATTTCTTTCTTCCTTTCACGGGCTGTCTGCTGGAGCGCTATCAGCAGTCGGCGGCGCACACAGTTGGCGGCGCACACAGTTGGCTTCACATTAGCTCAGACCTACAGATTGACAAACAAATGAACGAATGCATACATACCTATCTATACTTTTCGTCACTGATATTTATAGCTATTTGATATATTTGTTGCCGCACGTTTGTAGGCGCAAGCGAGATTTATTATTTATGTACCTTTTGTTTGTTTGTACTCGCCCCCCTTCAAAAACCGTCGATGTCTGTGGCTCATCATTTGCCGGCTTAACGGCGACTTTTCAGTTCGTTCAGTAGCTGTGTTCTTTATCGCTGCTGTTGTTTTTGTTACATTTATTGTATTTTTGGTTGTTTATAGTAGGTGTTGTTGCTTGACGCGCTTCGCTTTTGCCACAAGCGTATGCAGCACAATTAGTGTGGTTGAACTTTTGTTAAGCCCCCCTTTGATTAGTTTTGAATTTGGAGTAAAAAGTTTGGCCCAAAAAGCTCACTGCTTAATTCTTGCTATTTCGCGCGTTGTTATCGTTGTTTTGAGAGGTGGTATTAAGTCATCAGAAATCAGTGCAAGTAATATTTATTTAAGGCTTACGCTGTTGTGCTTACCTTTATAGCTTATTTTGTACTATTTGATACTCTCTACATTTATTGCATTTTTGTATGTACGTATATATATATGTATCAAGATACATACGACTAATGAATCTATGAATGTTGAAGCATATCCCTTGTTAGTCTTTATACTTAAAAATATGTAGTTTTACCTACATACATACATACATACATACAAAATATAGAACATTCTTACATTGCCGCAGTTGCTCTCCTTTACATAGATTTCCTTTTATCATACCTCAGGGAGGTGTTAGTTCAAAATGTTAAGTGCTTTGTGCTCACCATGAATCGTTCGTGTAGTACTTAGTTGAGAGTAAATTGCAACAACAATCATGGCATTCAGTAGCAGCACGAGCAATGGCTGCAGGATTTATAAGCGAACTTTAAAGTGCCACTTTAAAACCAGATTTTTAGTGCTACTCTAACTAAAAATTTGGACAAATTTAGTGAGTTTAAGGCTGAGTTCAATTGTACTATATTTGGAAATTCAAGCTGAAGCTTTTGATGGAAAACAGTTGTAAGACTGAAGGTGAAATATACTTGCTTCTAGTGCAAAACGAATCAAATCCAACAAATCCACATTTTTACATTATAATAATTATCGCCCACTTTGGGAAAGACTGATCTACACTTTTTATAAAACTTACTCATCCTTACAAAAAAGGTGTCTGATAAATTATTAAATTAATTCTATTAAAATTCACTACTGGACCTAAAAGTTTGAAATAGTTTTTGTGGTTTGAATATCCAAAGAAGTTTCTATGAAAATTGCAAATAGAGGTTATTGAATATAATCCCTTGCTTGATATGAGTGCGAAGATGTCAAAATTAGCTGAAAATAGTTCTTGATTCTCATTTTCGACCGAGAATTCACTAGTTCACAGAACCAACAAGCAGCATATCCGGCATTAAAAAGGTACACTTCAAAAATGATAACCATAGGTTTTGAAAGTCATGTTGCCATCGATCATTTGGTGTTTTGCCCAGCGGTCAGTTAAGATGCTCATGGTAGCCGTAGATTGTTCCTCCTTTCGACTAAGTCAAATATGTAGCGCCATTTAATAAATTTTAGAGGATTTAGGGAGCTATTTTCACGACTTGTTTCTGGGTCTTTTTAGAGGGTTCATTGAACACCGATTCTCTTGAACACCGATTTTATGATATAGTACCTGGGTAGTACTTTTCTATACTAAATAAGTTAGGTTAGATTAGGTCGGCTGCTCTGAAAAATTCTTCGAAAATACACCATAAAGTTTTGAGCGATATCTACGAAGGCTGTTCTGGACTTTTCATTGGTTTTGGACTTTTACGGGGCGGGTGCCAAGCCCAGCGCACAACCATTGCTGGGATGTATCGTTTTCCAAGAAGATATCTACGAAACATTTTCCATCCTTTCATATTAGCGATAGAGCTGGAAAACTATCGATAATATCGATAGTACTATCGAATTCTAATAATAAACGAGTACAATCAAAATCTATTTTTTCAAAGCATTTTATTAGTAACAGCGGTTTAATGGATTCTATAAAATTGATTTTTGTAATTACATATACACTTTGAGATCATACCGATAATTTTTTTAATTTTAGTAGCCAAGTTATAACTTATACTTAAAAAAATTTAAAATTGACATTAAACAACCGCTATTTTTACTTAACCACCCCGCGACTAAATAATAAGATCACCCGGTTTGGGCTATTTTTTTAATTTAATCTATCTTTTACAAATACAAAAACTATATAAATCCAAATTTCAAACTTTGGACAAAAATTAAAAACAGTCAATAAATATAGCATCATTAAAATTTCCCCGTTTTTTTTTTCAGAGGTCTAAGAAAATTTTTAGTATTCTTTTTTATAGCCCGTTCAATTCTAGTCCATTAAAGTGCAAGTTTAACATAAAACATCGATATCAGTCTTCCCTTCTAACGAAAAAGTGAAAAAAGCGCGCCTAGGTACAAACGCCTTGAAGTGCAGGGTAATTTCTTAGCCGATACTTAATGAATTTCACTTCTTTACAGCACCAGTAGATTTTCAAAGTATATCCGACTCAACCTGGTGGTCTAATAGCATGTCTAATAGTAGATATTGGTCCCCTATTCATGTTAAGCTTCAGTTAGCCAAGACTTAGACTTAATTTTACTTACCTTAAGAAATCGTCAGTGATTACTCAACACGTCAACTTAAGCCAGAAGCGAAAATATTTTGTTTTTGTATTTTCTTTTTCAGCTGATTGACATTTCGCCGCTTCTATTGCCACATCAAAAAAATGCACGCAAAAAAATTCTTGCGTTCATTTATTTTTAAGAAATACAAAAACAAAAATATGGCAAGCCTGATTCTCTCACCGCTCTCAATTTCCGTAAAAACTTAAAATAGGAATCTAAAACCTACAGCTCTCTAAGTTGTCTAAGGTAAGTTGAGTTTTGGCTAACCAGAAACACGTATTGCTGGTATGGTAGGTTGGTCTAAGTTGAGTTAAATTGTGTCGTAAGTCTTAGCTAACTTACGCTTTAGTCAATAATATTAGAAACTTACCATCGCTTAAAATGGTGTCAGATTCCCATTTTCTTCGGGTGGAGGAATGTTGAACACCGTAATCTAATTACGTGTGTAAAGTTAGCAATACACTTTTCGAAATTGGAAAAGTTAACTACGGCATTAACTGAAGCTTTTTTGTTGTAAATTTGCTGTGAAAAGAAAAAAATTTTAGCTTCCCTTTTATAGGAAAAAAAAATCAAGTTGACTGTTTTTCGAAGACAGTTTGGTGTGTAGTGCTAACTTGACACCATGCCCCTTTGTCCATAGAATTGAGATATGGAAAATGTTACAACGGCATTAATTGCCGTTTTTTTGTTGTAAATTTGTTGTGGAAGTAAACAATTTGTAGGCGAATAGACGCCATCAGAAGATATGACTAAGTATCAGGCAATTAGTGGAGTCAATTCCTAAAGAAGTGCTTATCTACCGTAGGTGATCCAACTTTCAAGGCGAATTTTGATTCCGTCATAAAAATCAAAGCGCTCTGGAGAAAAGGCTGACTGCATTGACCGAAAAAAATAGTAATCAGAGGAAATTATGTTCGGTGAGTATGGTGGCTGCTGTAAAACTTACCAATCCTTGCCATTAAACTAGATTTTCACTGGTAAAATAAAAATCAGGTCTGGTGTTTTTATGGCGGAAAATCAAGCTACCATACTCAATCAACCATTCTATTCGCCTTTCTTCAACAGTGATATATAGACGCATCATATTTTTCCGGTAGAAATCGCCAGGGATGATTGAAAAAATTTCTTCTTAGAAGCTCTTCTATCTCATACACTACATATCTGTGCCATGTTAGAAGCTTTTTCACAGCTCATTATAATTTCTTACGTTCATCCTTCAACACCCAGCCAAGTTTTTACGTTTTTAGACAAAAAATTCTATGATTGAGGGTTTTCGTAATAAGTCTATGGGGGTTTGTCTCTTTGAGAAAGAATATGATTAAACCACTTTTTGGAAAATAAGCGAAACTACTATACAGTAAACTCGGGGTAGAGGGAACTAATTCGTGCAAGGGATATTCCCTCAACCCAGACTGTCTCTTCAATAGAGATTGAATTTACATATGTACAAAAGTGGATTGAGAATAAAAAAGTGCTCATGTAACGAAAAAGTAATTTGTACAGTGAGTGTAATTATTTTAATTTATTTTTATTATTTTAAGAAGCACTTTGTTTTTTCTTTGCTTCCAGTTTGAAGTTCCCTTTTACTCAGTATTTATCAGATTGAACTTTCCCTGTGCAGAGTACTCAATGAAAGAATTTGTGTGGTCCCCCAGTCGAGTAGTTCTCTAAATCCGGGGTTCCCTCTACTCCGAGTCTACTGTATTTTGATTAAAGGCTCCCGAGATTTAGTTCGTTTTTGTATTCGACGGTATGTGAGCTCACAGATACGTATTTTTTATTTGAAGTGGACTATTATATATACAAGTAAATTATGTATTAGGATTACCACTCAACTATAACACTTTTCCTCCGCATTCGTTATGGACACTCAAGATGCCTTCGGTAACGACTAATTAACATTCGTACGCCTTTGAGGTGCAGGAAAATAAAGCAATCTCCAATAATATGTTTATTTTATTAAGTTTCGAGAGCATTTTAGAAGAAAAATGTTTTCTACAAAAGGTAGGTTCTGTCGATTTTTTGTTCCCAATACATTGGCCAAAAACGTGGGATCAAGAACTCGAAAAAATTGAAGCCGTTCTCGACTTCATATAGAAATATGCAAAAATCTGCATACAAATTTAAAGCGGTTTATTTTAAACTAATGGTAGTTGTCATGTTGGAATATTTGCATTCACTTTTTTTTAGCTTAAGGACGAATGTAGCACGCGATATTTTTTCCACAATGATATTTTTGTTGATATTGCTTTTAAACGAACTTTTAACGTAAAAAACACGAATTTTTTGTAGAATATACTTTATATTTTGACTACAGCGCCAACTAGCGGGTCTATTTTTGGAAATCCATGACTTACTATGTTTCAACTACATATGCCAAATTTGAACCAAATCGGACCATAAATACGGGTTTTCAAAATATATTGAGAGTGTCGCCACTTAGCAAGACCATTTTACCCAAAAATGTTTCTGCTTATATAATTAAATAGTATATATTACAAAAAGCAGTCAAATTGGCGCATAAATAGTTAGATATATGACTTTTGTTGTTTTTTTCGCGGTGGACCTTCCGGTGGAAACGCCCTCATGCTAGGTTAAGTCACACTGTGGTATTCCAGTAAAATTCATTCTGTTCTCACGATTGAGGTAGATGGCTTATGTTGCTATGTACTAATCTGTGTACATGCGCTGCATCGCCCTTTATTTAACGATTTTTATAGAAGCCATAGAGTTGAGGAAAATATAGAATCCATCCAACACTTTTACATCTTGGAGAAAACTTCTTTATACTAGAATGCGCCAGAATGAACATCAGGGTTGCTTATAAACATGTAAAATCAGGTCTAAGGAAATCATCGCCCGTTTAACATAGCCTTACCTATAACCTATGTACGTCTGAGATATTGAATAGAGTGTGACCCATGTACGATCGTAAATCTACGCACTTAGTTATTGGCTCTTTCCTTATCAAATTACGAAGTGGCCGATGGCTCCGATACATACGTAGTAAAGGTATCGCATATTTGTAAAAATTGTTTTTAGAAAATATAACTATTTATGGAAAACTTTTATTAGATAAATGTAAATCACTTTAGAAAAAAATTTTTAATATTGCATGGACTAGGATTCAAACCTATTTTCCACCTCCGTAGGTAATGTAGTTACATGCTTTCATTGAACCAAGCGCACTAATTACATTTTCCAGTTTTCTTTTCACTCAATCGCATACTTTCTGTATGACGTACAAAAATCTTTAGTGCTTTTCAACATCCATCTAAACCTTAGCACAAAAATAAACAACTTAATTTACTGAATCTCCTGTACATAATTCCTTTCAGAACTTAAACTTTTATGAGATACTACAATACGCTTTGAAGCCAAACAAATTACGATCTAACAGAGTACAGCAAATAATGCCTCAAATCATCCGTTGAAATAAACAAACAAATATTCAAAATTATGCGCTATCTACGGAGCGCATTCTGAAGCTGCGTAATTGCACTTTGTAGAACAAAAATTGAGTTCCATATGGGAACAGCTAAAAATTATGCGCTTAAAAATGTGCATAGTTGCAACAATATGCAGGTACTTATATGCATACTTATGTGTGTATGTATCTATGTAATACTAATTACATATCCGAATATGCAGTCTAAAACAATTTGTTTTGTGCAAATTGCTTTCTCAGATTCGCACAGAAGATTAGTTGTACTTCAAATGCGCACAAATGCAAACACATACATACATACGTACGTAAGTACGTGAGCATTGCAGCCGCACAAATGTATGAAAATTGCCTGCAAAAATGACCTACATTCAGGCGTAATTTGGCGGGTATATGCACATGATACGCCATGAGATATGAATGGGCGCAGATGCTGGTGAATGCAACAAAAACAAAAAAAAAACAAATATCTAACAAAAAACAGTTGGCAGCAAAGTAAGAAAAAAAGAGACCAAAAAATTGAAGCAAATGCGAAAAACATTAAATTCATGCGGCAGTAGGCAGTAGGGAGGCAGCAAATTTTTGAGCTAGCGAAAATGACTAGCTAACTGTGATTGCTGTGGAGAATTAGAGGAAGAACAAATATGTTTGAAAAATGAACTCCACCACACCAAGTCTGCTTTGGGTGCCACGCTGACCTGTGAACAACAGCAGCTACAAAGCTGTGAGCACTTTTCCCCCCACCAACTCGTCCCACTCGCGACAGCCTTGAGCGGCGCTTGCCTGCTGGCAGAGACGAAAGGTGGCAATTGCTCACATAGTTAATGTTGACGTATTTTTTTATTATTTCTGCTATGTATACGGTTTTTTTTTTATTGCACTTCGGCCCAGTTTAGTTACATGCCGCTTGGTAGCCGCCGCTACTTCCATATAACTCATCAAAGAGGTCTCCGGAGGCCTTCGCTTGTTCGCATGTTGCACTGCTAACTGCCACACTCGAGCTATTTGTTGCATGGCTGAAAGCAACAACAACAACAACAACAACCACGTAAATAATAGTTGCACGCTTGTTTCAAAGCTGTTGTAATAGTTTGTAGACTAGCAAATAGCAAATGGCGGGAATGAATTACTTTTGCAATTGTTGCCGTTTGAAAGTTGCAAGCACAACAAGCAGTTGAAGAGCAAAAAAAAACAAATTGCAAAAAAACGCAGTAAAGAAAAGCGTACCACAGCGTGTGGCAAGTAGTTAGTGGCGCTGGCAACACCAGCGTTGGCGAGTAGCAACACAAGACAAATGGTCCCACGGGTGACATTACCCTTTTTACAAGGACGCTGGGAGTGTAAGTTGACTGATTCTCTGCTAGTAGGCGTTGTTGTTGTTGTCGTCAGTGGTTGATTGTTAGCAGTGCAGCAGTTTCTGTTGTTTTCCCCCGTGACGCAAGCAAGGACGACGTGCTGCATTGATAGTGGCAAAGGGTGACCAAAGCAGTCAGGATGGTGATGGGCGAAGAGTTCAGAAAAGGCGCGGGCACGCGGTCCTTCAGACATGCGTGTCATTTAGTGTTAGATAATTTTTATTATTGCCCAGCGCGTACAGGGATTTGCTGGTTCTTCAGTTGTTGTTGTTTTTTTTTTTCGTTCGTCAGCTTGCACTTGCTGCAACAAATAGCAGAGGCAGAGCGAATGGGTGGTAGTGGACTGTAAGTTGGACAGAATGTGTTTGCTGTATGCCTGCTGCTACTCACCCACTGCCAGCAAGGAATGCTACATAACAGCATTGTGTCATTCAACCCCTTTCCCACGCATTGCCTTTAGAAGTTAATATTTTGTGGCAAGTTTCAAATGCCCTGTAGGAAAACGTCACAAAAAATGCCAATCGAAAGACAAATTTGAACACTCTCGATATTTTTAACTAGCGCCGCATTAGTCATTTGCTTGAATTTGGATTTTCAAGTATAATTTTTAGATTTTTCCAAATTAGTGCGCAAGTAGTTACTTTGGGAGTAGTTGGTTACTAGTAAGTTTTTTATAGCTAAGAGTTGAAAACCAATTATTTTGCTATTTTAAACTAGGCCACAACCAGTTTAAGGACTAGTTGGTAACTAGTAAATTTATAACAGATTAGAGTTTAAAGCCAAAATATAAGTAGTTGTATGTAAGTTAATTAACTTCTTCTTTAAAGAGTGAAAGATGCCCTCATTATAGAAGAATACTCCAGTAAGCTAATCGTAACTGTCCCTTTACGAGAACCGTCCTAATAGCGTTGGGTTTGTCAAAGGCTTTCGTCGTCGTCTGTCTTTCCATCCTACTAGAAGAAGTTGAGGCCTCCTCTTTCCACAGGAACTTAAACGATGGACAGCAAATTATATGAATGGTCGGAAACTGTTAGTAAAAACTATGGTGATTGACTCTGTTTTTTAAACCGGTTTTCCTCGGTTTTTTCATACATTTTGGCCGGTTTTTTTAAATCATAATTTTTCAAATGTCGAATAGACCGTTTTTTTATCTCCAACCCCGGTTTTTTTACCTAGATTGTAAATTTATAGCTTTTGAGGAATGGTCCATTATATTCTTATTGAAACGGCAACTACAAAATGATTATCAACTGGCAGCACTGAAAAAGTGAAGAGCTTAAGGCGAATCCACTACACTAACAAATGATATGCCCATTGACAATCATAACAAAACAAAAGTACAACAAACACACCATTTTGATCAATCAGTACAAATTCGCCTTGAAATCAGCACTCTGGTAACACCACCTTATATGAATTCGCCTTGGAACAGCTGTATCAAAGGCTTGCCAGTTTGGTTTACCACGAGGTAATTATAAGGCGAAATAAATTTGCAGTTAAATAAAATTGGATTAATGTAAGCAAGAAAAAACGCGACAGGGGTGTTTTAGAAGATTTTGTATATTTAGAAAAATATCAAGTTTTATAAAAACTAAAGAAAAAACAGATTGACTGCAAAACATTTAAACTGTATTTTATTGTTAAAGGATTACTTTCATAGAAATAACATTTTTTAGTTACATGCACTCCTTTCTTACTCAGAAAAAAAATTTAATTTTTTGATTAGATCTTATTTTCTTTTTTGTTCTAAATTAAAAAAAAATTGCATTTGTTTTGTACTGATATTGTTTTTAAATAAACGGTTTAACTTTAGCTATTTTCGCTTTTTTTAGTTGACCGTAGATATTTTTATTTATATAAAAAATCCGATTTACCCGGTTTTTTCCTGATTTGAAAATTAGAAACATGTTTTTTCAAATTGCCATTTTTAGAATAATTCGAAAACCTGTAAGATAAGGACAACTTTTTAACCGACACTGGATCTCTTTTGATGTCGCCAAATCAATTTTTACATACCCTCCTAGTAAGGAAACGCAACGGTAAGCAGTTCTCGGTCGGCTGCCACCGACGTTGGCATCTGAACAGACACTTGTTAGAGGCAGCACCTCCTCCTATGCTCGTCGGAAGTTACCTCCACGAACGGAAGGATGAAATCCTAGAACTATGTTAAACAAGCACTGCACCCGATGTTTTACAAACGATTGTCTGTCGACAGTCGCTGAGATACCATCACCATTTGCAACACCTCTCGCCCCCTGAACGTCGTCATCGTAGTTCAACACCCAACTATTGCATGGAAATCGTTTCAGCTGCCCAAAGAGACTCGCATTACTCTGGCGCAATGATGGTATAGATGCTGTAATAGGCCTATATCCTACTTACACAGACTTTCCCCTGACAAACCCAACATACTCAACGTACATATATCCCGCATGTGAGAGCGGCGGTTGACACAAACCACTCACTTAACAGCTCTCTTTTAGTTAAGCTTGACGACAATGATCGAAATTCTAGCTGATCTAGGCAGGGTTGGGTAGCCGCTACAACAATAACAAGGCGAAAAGACATTTATTGGCGAGAAGTAGCTTAACATTTTCAAAAAATTTTACAAAAGTAGTTTATCGAAACCTAGTACGCAAGTAGTTGATTCGAGAGTAGTTGCAAACCAATTTTAAAAATTCCAGTTTAGAAATTTTTTTTCTTCAATGTATTCCCAAGTTCAAGCTTCTTTCGAAGTGTTTTGTTTTGTATCTAGTCCACAAGTAGTTACTTCGTTACTAGTGTGGAACTAGTTTTCGGAAAAATTCTCCTTTAATGAATTTTCAAGCACAAGCTCCACTAAAATTGATTTATTAACTGAGATCATAAAGCTAAAAATAATTAATGAATTAATAACTGCAATAGTTCCCAACTACTAGGAGTACACAATGCATCCCAAATTGTCGAGTTGAAATTGAGCTAAGTTTTCAAGTCCTACAAGGTATTCATACTTAACCTAAACCCTCGCACTCGACAATCTGCATTGCCAGCCAGTGCGTGTGAAGGTGCATGGTAAAAATTATGTGCGATTTATTGGATTGCGTGTCACACTTGGCGCACGTCAACGCTTGTTAAGAAGATTTTAAAAACAACTACAACAACAACATGCAGCAGCAGCAGCAGCGACAAGGAGCAGGCGTTGGGAAGAGCAGCAGCAGCCAACGAGGAAGATATGTATGTAGCATTGAAGGCGATCACGTGCGATAGAGCGTTCAAGAAACACCAAGCCAAAAGGCTACAGAAAACAACTGAAATAGCATACAGAAAAGCAACAACAACAAGAGCAAGATACCGTCTAAAACCAAACCATTGCCATAGCCATAGCTTAGACTCGCGAGCGCGACATGTTCCCAAGCAAATGACAACAATCAGCTATAATGGCAGCAGCAACAACATCGCCATCACCACCATCAGCAGCAGCGGCAAGAGCAGCAGCAAAGTTTGTTACGCTCATCATATACCAACTCTGGTGTGCTGTATCGCCTCTTCCAATCTCTTAGCCACAATTTGACATTGCGTGCGTGCAGCTGCTTTGGCTGCTGTGCTTCCAACACCATTCATTCGGTTGCACTGGGCGGCTGCAGTGATTGGATGTATTTTTTTTCAAAACTAATATTAATTTTATTTTAAAGCTTTAAATATTTTTATTTCGCTCTCCTCTTCGCTTTTGTTGTTGTTGTTGAGTGTCTCCTTCGCCGATGGCTTATCATATTTTTTAAAAGGCATTTAATAAGCATTTAACCTGCGATTACTCTGAAACACGCACTCTCTGGGGGAAATTGGACATTGACGACATTGCGAGATATGTAATTATACTTGATTAGAAGAAGGCATGCATACTTTCGTAAAGCTACCTTTTAAGTTTTAAGTTGGATGCACTTCTCTTGGGATGTGCTGTAATTAAGAGTTCACCAGTAAGGAAATATTTATCTGAAAGTTACTTTGTTCTTTCCACTTCAGAAAAGTCGTACCATAGACCTTCCGGGGAGATTTTCCTGATGCTAATGGACAAGCGTTATACGCGTACCCTAGGATTCGATTTTAGTCTAAAATGTTCATTAATAGGGAATCCGCAACCAAATACCTCAAACGAGGCGAAAAAACATCAGCCTGGGACCTTTGCCGCGCGATGGTACTACAGCCAGATTTCTTCTAAAAAGTATACAATCTTCTAGATACTATAGAGTAAATCATATCATGATGGTTTCTTCTAATTCATGCTGCCCGGAAATTGAGCACATCTTCTCATAGTTGCTGCTTTTTTTGTTACATCACGAACTTACCAAAAATTCTTTTAAGTTCCGCTCAACTTGCATAACTCACAGTTAAGAAAAAAAATGTTGATTCTTATGGAATGGAAATACATACATATGTATGTATGTGTAAATAGAAGTAAAAGCATTGTTTTAATTAAATCCAAGCAACCATAGAATCCATTCTAAATTGCAGAGTAAAGTCTAGCGGCTATGCCCAAGGACTTCCTGTCCATTTTCCCAAACCAAAAGCGTAAACAATTTTAAAATTGAAAAAACTACACATACACTTACAAACCTACATACTCACATCTTGCCATACCCCGTAGGAACTCTGCATCCGGCATTCCTTACCACTTCCCTGCCGAATTTCCCTTACTTTAACAAAGGCGTAGCCGCCTTATGGAAGTAGGAATTTAGAATGTACATCTGGTATCAGACTAATACTTCTAAGCCGCTTTACCAAGTAAGCTACGTAGAATGTAGATCAGTCGCTCGGAGTAGTTTGGCGTACGGAAGTGTCTTTGGCGGCACATTATTTTACAACGTCATCGCTTAACATTAGTCATAATAACAATTTTGGTACTAAAAGTTGAAAGAAAACATGGATTACCTCGTAAGTTGCTTACCCATTTTCCCAGTGGGTACATACATACATATGTATGTACGAGTGTGTACGTACCTGTGAACAAGAAAATTAATTTTTAGGCAGCCTACAGCGCACACAGAAGGCTTTACTAGTTTTCTTAGAACAACAACGAATTGGCACACACGTTGTATGAAGCTTGAGAAAATTTGAAGGAAAATTTTGAAAGAAGAAATGAGAAATTCAACTGGTTACACAAAATCAATAACCATTAAGAAGGTTAGCCCAAAAATGAAAAACAAATGCATTGATTTGTTGGTTTTGCATAGAGGAACTGCACTTGTGTGGTAACGTAAGCCCAGTGAACATTTGATATTGATTTAAAGTCAAGTTTGTGTTCAAAGCTACTTCGATTGTCAGATGCGTGTACTCGTACATACCTAAGTATGTATCAGAAAAAGTGCATCACAGCATTTTTAACAATTACGTGCGAAAAGAAAGTAAGCTTTATTCGAATCGAGTCATTCCTAATCGTTTGATAATCGATACGAAATTGCATTTGTAAAGAACAATTTGATCTCGAGTTCCGAAATTCAAAGCTTGTATAGCTCAGAGCTCGTCACGGTGTCGGACACATTCTTCAGGAGATTCACAAGTGCTCTGGGTGTGCTGCCTACGAATTGGGTATTTTTATTTTCATTATTGTCTTCTGAAGCTATACTGCCGGTCACTTGATTATTACCATCTTTTGCTTCTCAGTATTAACGATTTACCTTTTTTATTCAATATTTATTAATTTCTTGTGAAAGTATAGCATATTCCTTAACAAAAACCATATTAATCTGATTTTCAGAGTTTATACAAATTAAAAATATATCAACAAAGGCTCTATTCAAATGACTGGCACTGTATAAGTTAATACTATTTTTAGAAACATTTTTGGGTATGCAGTTTTATAGCCATTCATTTTAATACAATAAAGTGAAGGTTTCAAGCGGCTGCAAAATACCGTTGATTTTAACGGGCTATAAAACTGCATAGTTTAAAAAAAATCTAAAAATTCTGAAGAAAAAGTTCTCAAATCTTGGTTAAAATATTCTGCATTTTTATAATTTTTGCACAAAGTTTGAATATCGGACTTACATGGTTTTCGTAAAAGAATATGTTTAATTTTTATAAAAAAAGAGTGAGTATTAAATAAACAAAAGGAACACTGTCAAAGCTGAGGATCCAAAGATAGCCCTAATCAAGTGACCGGCAGTGCATATCGAGGCGTTTGCTCATTACTTTTTTTTATCTTCTGCATCAAGCCTCATTCTTGGATATGAACCCTTGACTTCGGCATTTCGGACTATCCTTAAAAGACTGGTGCCTAATTCGTGTCTGCCACGCCGATGAGCTCTAGTGGAAGTTGAACAATTCAGCTAAGATATAGGCCCACGCTTACTACCTAATTCTAGTGAATGTATGTATACTAACTTGACCGCCACTCACAACTTCTCAATTAAAAGGATGGTCTCTCTTTAAAGCATGACTGATCGCTCATCTGTTCGGCAAACGAACTTTACCAGTAATTAATACCAGCCGGCATTGTCGTCAATAGCTATAGGGCTCTAGAGTATTTGGGCAGCACACCTGTGTCCGTGTAAGATTTTCCGTCGGTATCCCCTTTCCCAGAACTGCCCCACTAAGAGCTAAGATCATCAGCGCGGATTGAAGAGAAAGAGGGACTGCCGAAGGTCTCTATGTCTTTAGCTGTCAACGAAAAGTCCTATTAGACATTTAAAACCGGACTCTAGTTTCTAAGTCAGTTCTTTTTCCAGAATAATTTCTAGCGTTTGATAAGTTCCGGAACCATCTCTGACAGATAAATTATCGTCTTTCATGGCTTTGAAGCAGCTGCGATGCGGATCAGGGCTATTTATCAGTACCGCTAGTACGCGGTGCACTAGAGGGCTGTATGCTAGACTCACTTACCGTCAAAGGCTCCAGTGTCATCCGCCACTATGTTGGGCCTAGCTGGGACAGTGGAGTCTGGATTTTCGCGTCTTTTTTTACCGCATTTGACTTTATCTGAGGAAGTTTAGTTTTATTTCCTTCTTCAGTTTATAGTTTTTCCTCGTGAGCCTTAGGCGTTCGAGGAATCGAGGTTTTTATATTATTTTTCATTTAATTTCTGGTGATTTTTTTATCCCATATCCTGACAGTTTGATGCCAAAAAAAATGGAAAGTCTGTTGCAACTGCGGAAAGTCCATCGTTATTGCTAGTGCCTTCGATGAGGGAGAAGAGGGGTTTCCTCTAAAGAGCTCAACTCATTGGAGGTGCAAGTCTCAATGATACATTTCAGAATGGCATCTTGTTTCTACGCCTAGTCCTTTACTGCATTGACTCCTAGGGTTATATGTTGCGCATTAGCACTTTGGTCGCGTTGAGCTCTGAGAATGGATTATCTCTTTTCAGTGTTTTGGAGAAATATAATTGTGGGAGAGCAGTGTTCCACACTGTGTGTCCGTGGAAGGTTTCTATGCTATCTTCAGTTTAGATATGACCATGCTGGGCTTTTAAATATTTGGACTTCCGCTCCATTTAGTACTATCATCTGAAGGTGTGAAGGATTGCGTGGGAGAAGTAGGCCGTTAGTCTGGTTACCGACTTTATTTTAGGCGTGCAGCAATCTGAGTTTTTTACTGTTTTTCTAAACGGCCGACAAAGGTGGCTTCAAGTCCATCGTTACTGCCGGTGGCGGACCGATAACTAGGGAGCTTGTCAGGAATATAGTCGAAAAGCTTATGATAAAAAATCTTTGGGTTGCCAGAAAAAGGAGTAAAAAACGGGCGCCAACGCCGGAACGCAATTCCGGAGCAAGAATATCTATGCTACTGGAGGCGCACTGGTATTTGAAATCAATTGGTGGTTAATGTCACTTATCATCTTAAGAGTCAAACCTTCCTCATTTTAATTTTTCGATCATAAATGATTTAAATTGGTCATAAAAAAGCAGTCTCAGTTATAACGGTTAAAAATTATCGAAAAAAATACAAATCACAAAATAGCGATTAAGTTTAACCGAAAAAATTAAAATCAAAATTTAACGATTATTCTTGATCAAAAAAATTAAAATCAAAAAATAACGATTTTGTAATGACCTAAGAATAAAAATCATGATATTCAACGGTTATTTTCGGTACCTGATTAATATAGATTTTAGTATTAGAAATGTCGCAAAGATTTCAGCTTAATTGGAGGTTGATGCTATCTTCAGGAGTATCAGCAATCAGGAGCATCAACAATTTCTCAAAGTCTTAGGGTCAGATTGGTTATAAATTTGAATATTGACTTGCGAATGAAATACTTTTCACATTTTATAATCTTTAAGAAAATAAAATTTAAAATTGGCTCAAACACTTGTGGTCAAGGAAAGTAGGTGGCATATATCGGTAGGTGGCATAGGTTTTAAATATCGATTAAGGAATTAAAAATTTTTCAAAGGCATAGTTGAATCGGTGGCAAATGTTAGTTATCAACTTGAAAATAATTGGTTTCTCAACGGCTTGAGTTTAGATGCCGAATCATAGTTTTCTCAGAGGACCTTAAAATATACATATATATGTATGTATGTACTATTTTAGTGTTCGTTGGGTATCAGCTACACATGGATAGACTTTACTATACCTCGGTGGTGTGTAATTAATCTACAAACGAATTAGCAGTTTGCTGGCTAACCGAAGACTACAAAAACAATGAGACACACAAGTATACAAATATACATATATATAAACATACACATAAACATGTATCTACATGGTTAATTTCTATTACTTGGCCTTTCAAAGCGTGTAAGCAAGAAACGAATCTGTGGCTGAAAGTCTGTGAAAGAGTTTCAAGCAAAAAAAAAATTGCAAGTAGCAAGCTGGACAGCGGGAAAGTTGGATTTCGTCTGCGCGCACAAACTAACATTTATGTCACACATCTGTATGGATGTGTATTTGTATTTCTTCGCCATGCCGCTTTATTAATTACTATGCTCGGCTACAACAAAGCGCATTGGATTTGCATTCGAGTATATAAAATGGAAAAATTAAACAAAAATAATGTTAATAAAAATTTGCAGCTACAAAAAAAAAGCGAGGGAAAAAGCAAACAAGCACTCTGACTGACAGACAGGCCAATGAATGTAGAATTGGCAAATGCGAGTGGGAAAAAGTGCGTTAAAATAATAATGAAATAAATGCAAAATGTTAGAGTAGTCAAATCACTCGAGGCTTAAGCTGGCGCGCTTCCTGTTTTGCAGCATTATTTTATTTTTATTTGTTTTTTATTTTTTATTAAAAAATTCTCTTATGCACTTCTTATGCATGCGAACGCAGTGACCAACGCTGGCAACTGCAAGCAATAAATTCCCAACAACAACTGCAGCAGCTTTCAATTGCTTTTGCGCGGCGCGAACGCCAAAGACGATGGCTAATAAATTTCTGCGTCACTGCTATGCGGTTGTTGTTTTTGTTGCTTTTGTAGTGACTCTTCAGTCAGCATTTAGGCGCACAGCATGACACAGGCGCTTTTTAGTTAGACAAAATTATTATTGAAGTTTCTATGTAAATAGTTAAAAAAATACATATATACATATGTATGTGTGGGAACGTAGCAAGTGCATGAGGCCGTTATACACAGATGCAGGTAGGTAGCTAGACAGGTAGGCAGCCGCTTGCCACAAGGAAGCAACAGCAAAATGTTTGTAAAAAACGAAAAAAATTGCGAAATTTACAGCTAACGTCAAGCGATTTGTTGCAGCCAGCACTGATATACAGGCGTTCAAATAAAAGTGCATATGTGTGCGCCCTACTGCATATGCAAATATCCCCTCAACGCTAACACTTGCCAGAGCGCTGCACGGCCAGGCCAGTTACTGCTGTGGCTGTGGCAAATCCGGCGACGTTGCGAATGAAGCGTAGCTAAGAAGTGTTTAGTGAAGCAAATGCTGACATACTTACTTACATACATATCTATGTATATTCATACATACCTACTCTCATACATTTCTAATTCTACGCTCAAAAACCAGGAGAAGAAGAAGAAAGCGTGTAAGCGATTTGCGCGCGTCTTGGAAAAGTTATGGAAATGTGAAAATGCTTTTTTTTGTGCGCGCTAACTATTAGACTCGTTCGCCTAACCTAACCTTGTCTGCTGCACCATTGCTAAGGCTGTTTGTTGCTGCCACATGGAAAGTCTGGTAGTCGTCAGTTAGAGAAGCTATAAATATTCACAAGCCTACAAACGCTCGTATGCATGCAACTTGAGCCTCCTGTAAACCCGCGCAGCTCCGCTGCATGCCGCTAGCCATCTTACTCTCTACGCTACCACTGCTACTTTTTTGCTGCGTTGCTCGTACGCCTCAAATTTCACCGCCCACTTTTGCTTGTCTCTCAGCCTCCCTACTTGGCTTTTCTACCCTTTACT
>JAPVRG010237442.1:802-28288 GCA_029783565.1 Rhagoletis cerasi
AGCTACAAGTTAGTTGACATCTAATGCAGAGGATGCCAGTTCTCACTATTTTGCGGCCATCGCTCTTTAAAAGTAGTTAGTTACGGCCAAAGGAAATAGTTAATAAATAGTTACCACTAGTCGACTGCTAGTTAGTTAATAGTTGGCTACAAACTAGTCCTATTTCCTGCAGAGTAGGTATAAGCCAACGGTTCTTTCTGAAGGAATAGGCCAAAGCACCCACCCTTTTGCAGTTGTATAGAACTTCTAGATAATATTAATTTATTTTTTAATTTATGATTGGAAAATAATTACTTTATACCAAGGGTGGCCATTTCATAGGCACGCGTGCCAAATTTTTCTCTTCTGCTTCCACATGTACACGAAAAAACTGCGCTTCTTTAACACATACTTAAGCGAACTCTATGAATCAGTGATGCCGACGATTATTGTTTTGCTGTGATCGTACTCAATCGATGCGCAACTTTCAAGCAATCAAGTCGCTGCAAGAGAGGGTAAAAATTATTAATATGAATTCGGAAGTAGAGTTTTTACTCACTAGTAATTGAAAGGGAGGGCACAATGTTTGGTGTTTCATAAAGAAATTGCAAGGGCGACAAAATTTTTTTGTTACGATTAAAGGGGCTTTAAAACCAGATTTTCTCAATAAGAATTGCGAATCGAACTGGAGCAAAGAAGCTAAAGCAGCTTCTTATATGGTCGCTATAGCTCCAGCGAAACAATGCCGTCCATATACAGACGGGATCTTTTTTAAAGACCTTTGTCAAGGCACATTGACATATTCTGGCAAACAAGAAGAGTTCGCTAAAATCTTTAATATGATTTATTTATCAAAACCAAGTGTGTAAACAAATAGTACCAAAAATTCCTTTTCTTTTACTTTAAAGTATGAAGAATACAATTTAGTTTAAGTATGTATTTGCTTTAATTTTAAATTTAATACAAATTTCAACAAGAAATTGAAATTAATTAAACTATATTAAAAGGTTAATTCATCAATATAACTTCTACCGTTCACACTATTTACATAATAAAAAAATCCCTTTTTCTTATAATTTGAAACTCGAAATCGTTGACAACACTGTTTGCATCAGACGCGTGAGCGACTTCTTCTCTTCATTCTCCCATCGTCAAGCAAAATTGAAATATATGATTGTGTGAGTTTTGGTCACCACTGCTTTATACCGTAGTCCCCGGTCAATTTATCATGAAAATTTGCATACTTTTTGGTTAAATTATCCGGAAATTCAATTAACCTATGCTCGTTTAACTGAACAGTTCAGTACGGTGCTAAGCTGAGTGAAATATAAGGATGAAACTTTTCGCATTTTGCACCTTTCTTGATTCCTTTTCTTTGAAGTGCATTTTTTAGGCAGCTTTTCTCCGCACGGAAACCCATCACAAAGGGTGACAAAAGTAACAATCTGGATCTTCCCGACCAAGGAAGAAAAAATTCTAACTGTTTTTTTAACTGGACTGTAGCTTTTGAAATACATGCTAGTTCGGCCTCATTAAATTATTATTATAAGAGATATGTCACTTTAGTAAAAAAAAAATGAAATTACCCATTCTACAACCCAAACTTTTCAGCTAGAGAACGAAATTCCCAATGAAAAAAAGTGAAATCATACGTACAACCTATGCAATTGCAATTGCAATTGCACTACCGGAAGTTGTTCGTTTTAAACTTCAAGGTACATATTTCAACTAACGGTCCATATGGAAACACAAAAAATGCTTGCCTTGCGCATGTGGCTTATTGCTTCGTTTACTACTCAAATTCAAAGAAAAGTATACAGTTAAAAGTAAATGCTCATAATGAAGAAATAAGACCAAGTAATAAAATTATAAAATAAATACCTGTGTTGAAAGTAAATAACATACATACATATACATAGCCAACCAAAATACAGAAGCAAACCGCGCCAACTGACTAACAGTATGATGTACTTACATATTTATGTAGTTAGACTGACGCTAAAAAGATTAATGTGCCTAATTGCCATTGACACGTTGACCAAGGTGTTGGTGATAATGATGACAACAATGACAACCATGACTATAATGACAATGAAGATACAGGCTTATGACGACTCGATTGCACTGCTGACGATAACCGGCGCACGACTAACTACCAGCGTTGCCAGATTAACGACGCCGTCGTCATTTTGACGATTTTTCATTCCAATGACGATTGTACGATTTTTTGCTGAAAAATGGCGATTGCAGACTACCCGTCGCCATCTATACATATTTAATTTTTTTTTTTATTTTTTTTGAGTATATACTAAGAAATTAGAGTAAAAACAGAAATGCAAATCTTGTATAATTATGCCCAATTTATACTGTTTTGAAACACTGTGAGGTGTGCTGATCTTTGCGTTTATCTCTCGCATCAGCTTACTAACATTGAGCAAGAACGACATTTGATATTTATAAACAGAAATGGAAAAATTAGAGGAATCGATTTATTTGTAAAAATGTGATTAAAGATTTTCCATTTTTTGGTTTGAGAGGTACTTAGTTTGAAGGAGCAGCTTCAAGTGCACCCAATGAGGAAGATGTGAGTGCTGGATTTACAGTGAAATTTTTGATTAAAATAAAAGGCGATTTAATTTTCACAATGTTGTTTTACAAAATTTGAGTTTTTTAAATTGATTCTTTATATTTGTCTTGCAAACAGTTTCCGCACATAAACGATCAGAACACTGCTCAAGATAGAAGATAGCTAGCTTAGGGAATTAAAATTTTTTGACTTAAAGGCATATTTTAACGATATTGATAAACTTTCTCCATAACTGTTTTTTGGAAACTGTTTTCAATATTAAAAGAGTTGATTCCACATACAATTTTCCCATGCAAATTCGTGCTTGCCGCACTCGTCAGAACGAGTTTTTCAAAAATTAATTTAGATAAAACAAAAATCAGAAGCAATTTGGAATTGATACATTACAAGAAATATTTTGACTCAATATTATTCGAAATTAATTAACTTTTCGTGCCATAATATCGAACCGCAAATAAATATGCTAAAAAAAATTAGCTCAAATATTTATAGATGGCTAAAAATCTCATGAGATTTGAAACAAAGTACATTTTGTTTGTACTACATATTTTACGATTTTAAGATTTTTTTGTTATGTTAAAAAAAAGAAATGAATCGAATTGTATATATTTTTTAATTGACCATTTTATGCCAAGAATGATGATTTTCAAGGCCATTTTTGACGATTTCGAAAAAAAATATGGTAACACTGCTAACTGTATACGTGTCTCACTATATACTATGTAGGTATGTGTGAATGTGTTTATTTCAACTACTTGTCGTTGGCCAGCTGTTGTCTGGGCATTTTGTCGCGTGTCAACGACACGGTTGGATTAGCGCGATCGGCGACGTACTGCCCGCAGACGTGGACGGTCTTGTTTTGCTTCATCAATGCCACCCTGCAGAAAAAAATTATCAGCTAATAAAAAATAACCAACTTGTAGTTAGCTTTTCTGACAAACTAACTACAAGTGAGTTGTAAAGTCATGCAGGCGTAATGCAGATGTCAACGGGAGCTTTTTTTCTCTAACACAGTCTCTGTTTAAATATCCTCATACAAAAATTACTTTGAATACACTTTTTTCCTGCACTTCACAGATGCTTTTTCGAATTCAACACAAATAAAATGAAGATCGAAATTTTATATTATCATTTTGATGTTATGTCTGACGGAATTCGAATACAGGACCACTTACAGCAGAAAATGTAAACAAATTAAAATATGTAACGTTAAATAAAGTAAATAAAAAAACATGTAAAAAATCTAAAACATCTTACTACAAATACACAGAAATATCATTCCAAATCAGCGTCTAGTTAATTTAAAGTTAGATGAATTTTCTGCAGGGCACAGAATGGCTGGGAAGTGAGTGAGTCAATTTGTGTGAGTTTGACGTTTGTTGTTGTTGTTGTTGTTATGATTGTTTTTGCTATTAATAAAAATCAGACGCTGAAAGGTGTTAGTTTCGGCACGCATGCGCGTATTTGCTTAATTGTTTGTAACAAATCACTGATAGATGAGTGAGTGAAAGTAATTAAATTGCGTGCAACATGTGGCACATTGACTTCATATTCGTATGCAGGCAATTTTGAACTGAAGCCGACAGCTGAGCAACAGTTGTTAGTTTTATAAATCTAAGTGCTTTCGTTTTCCGACTGCTGCTGTAATAATATTCATACATAGTGATTAATGAATAGAGTGGGGAGCAAAATATTTACGTACATATTTACTTAACTTGCTCTAAAGAAAAGCTGATATTAGTTTAAGATGCAACACTCTTTTTACGAAAAATGGAGCGTGCTTATACGTACATACATATGTACATAAGTATAATTGACTCAACCTAACTTTTTATGATTTTTTCCGCTTTCACATAAAAGTGTATTGCATTTGTAAATACTCGTATGTGTGTATATCTCACAGTTATGACTTTTGATAGAAAAAGTTATTTCTAATAGCGGTCACATTTCGGCAGGCAATGGCAAACCACCGAGTGTACTTCTGCATTGAAAAAGTTGCTTATAAAAACTATTCGCCGTTCGGAAAAGACGTAGAACTGTAAGTCCCTCAACTTGTGTAACAACATCGCAACGCACACCACAAAACAAGACCAAAATGCAAGCATCATTTATTAATTTTTTTCTTCAAAACATTGTAAAGATGAACAGTGTTTTTTTTGTTTTTATGTACTTTAATTATAAAATAATTGTTACGTGCTAGCGTCGAAAGTGCAATTAAAATGGCATTTCCTTTTCTGATCAATTTTGATTTTTTGCTGATTAAAAATGATTCAACACCAGGTTGTAAGAAACTTCATCAGTTTTAATCTAAACACTTAAATTATCAAAAAAAATTTTTATCATTTGTCGTTTTAATGAATTAAAATACGTGTTTTTACAAGCTTTTATTTAACTGCAATTAATATTTCACTAACTTTCCGATGAGCTGGAAACTAAGCTCAAACCCTGACGACAATGCAATTTGAAAGACGATTAATCTTTTAGGTGGCGAAGGGGTCGAGGCATTCGCAAAATCCGTACTTATGGTCCGATTTGGTTCCTATTTAGTATACACAGTTGTAGATACTCGAAGTGTTACCAATTAAAAATGCTACAATTTTATCTAGTTTAATGATTATTTTTTATTCAAATCAGTTCATAATTTTAAGAAAAATGTATCACTCTTCGATGCAGCCACCTTTAGCGCGGATAAGAGCATGGAGTCTGTCCGGAAATGATTCGCATGCTGCACGTACATATGTGGTCTAGTGGTATTTTGTATTGAACAGAGCGTAAAGGTAAATCAACAAATCTACCGTGAAAAGAATTTAAACGATGCTTTGTTACCTTGGGCACGAAAATATTTCGGTGGAAATCGTTGGACGATTCGACAAGACTCGACACCATCCCATGCAGCTCGCAAAATCCAACGTTATTTAAAAGAAAAAGTTCTTAGCTTCATTTCTTCACAACCACCATGGCCACCATACACACCGGTCTTAAACCTAGTGGATTTTTCCATTATGTATTTAATATTATCGAAGCCAAAGTATCAACTAAAAAATAGGAGAATGTCAACGCCTTGAAGATTGCTTTTCGCCGCCACTCGGACAAAATACCACCATCGTGCAGCATGTGAAGCATTCCCGGACAGACTTTATGCTTTATATGCGCAAAAGGTGGCCAACATCGGATAGTAATACACTTTCGCCTCTGATGAAGCTAAGGAAGTTAACGATACGTTGGGCATAGAGTGAATTAGAAACCGAGAGTTTTCACTCCGCTTCTCTTCTGTGCCTCCGCTTCTCTTTTGTGCCTCCGCTTCTCTTCTGTGCCTACCGACGCCAAGTGAAGCCAAGTCCTTCTCCACCAGGTCTTTCCATCTTAGAGGTGGTCTTGCTCTTCCTCTGTTAACAGAATCGCGATCCGCCTTTGATGCTTTCAGAGCTTTTATTTTAATCCTCCGCACTAATTATGTACCTATATAAATATCATTGTAAAGCTCATACAGCTAATCGGTTCATCGCCTGTGGTATTCGCCGTCGCCAGCGTGCAAAGGACTTTGAAATCATCATACATCTGCATGTACCTATTTATATATGTATATGGCGCAGAAGTTCATTGATGAAAACTAAACGAAATTTTATTTAAATAATCGTTGTTTAGTATTTGGGTTTTGATAATGCCAAAACTGAAATTATGTATTTAATATTAACAGCCCAAAATTTTGCGTTACTCTCGCTTTCGTTTTTTTCATTTATCTGACAGAAACTCCAGTCCTCTCCATGTCTTGTAATGTTCTTATGTATATGCATAACCACAATTTTCGTGACTTTGGCCGACACACCGACATCATTGATTTATAACACGAGCAGTTACGTACATACATATATATGTATCTACAATGTAGATTCTACATATATCAGCTTTATGGATTTTTACACAAGAAAGAAATGGGTTGTGAATGAACAATAGGCGCTGCTGGTTACCATCACACTAATGTTCGTATATAGATGCGTACATAAATTTGTATCTATGTTTGTAGGTACCCTTCAGAAAAAAGTATCAAGTGATAAATATCAAATATTACAATACAAGAGCCAACAAAATTGTTTAAGAGAGTTTTATTTCGAAAATATTTTTGAAAGGGGTTGACTGTTTGAAAAAATAAGTATTTGTATGAAAAATATGAGAAAAACTAGTAAGGGCAGCGCTGTCTTCAGGTATGCCGAAGGCTTCATACATTTCATGAACATCAAAAAACTTAACTTCACCCCTGATTTCTTTAGGAGCTACACATTACTTATACTTAATTGATGTACACTGTAAATAACACAGATGTTGGAGTTATATCGCAAAAACTTATATCTGAACATTCCTTATAGATCACCGATCTTGATGATTTTATCAGCAGACCTTGTATGATTAATTAATAAGTAGCTCACGAAATTGTTTGGGTTTATATCTGAAGAATCAGTTGAATAGAAGCTATAGGTTATAGTGACCTAATCTTAATCATTTTCATTGTAAACTCTTCGTTCATGTTCCTAGCTGCATAATTGAATGAGTTATAACGCAAAACTTCATAACTGAACAATCAGTTATCTGGGAGCTATATGTTATAGTGATCCGTTCTTTGTCATTTTCACTGTAAGTATTCTGTTGACAATTAGTGAAAACAGTGCAAACTTCCCAGTTCCTAGCTGCATAAATGGAGGAGTTATAAATAAAAATCCCATATCTGAACAATCAGTTGTATGGGAGCTGTATGTTATTGTGGTCCGATTTTACCGGTTCCGACATTATAAAAATACACTCACTCACCAAATTTCATTCGGATATCTCGAAAACTGAGGGACTAGATTGTATACAAACAGACGGACAGACGGACTTAGCTAAATCGACTAAGCTTGACGTTCTGATCATATAAAGCTCTACCCAGAATTGCAGCGGTCGACGGTAAAGCGGTCGACGGTTAACCGCTGTTAAAATTAAAACTCACAAAGACATATGGAAAGGCACATCATTGTGACGGCAGCTTTGTTACCGCCGCCGTTTTTCGGTTGGTTTAAATTTTTCCATTTTTACCGTACATCGGAGACGGCTCAGTGGTGATTTATCTGACTGTCACTTAAATTAATTTCAGTTTGATATTTGAAATGGTTGAAATATTCTCATAAAGAAAAATAAAAATAAAAAGAAATGGATAACGAGAAGCTTATTGAAGAAGTCAGGAAATACAGGTCGCCGTCGTCCGCCGGAATTGTGTTTACTCTGACGGATTTCACTGCGGAAACTGAACCGTTGCACACTTACCGCCGACCGCTTTACCGTCGTCCCCCGAAATTCTGGGTAGAGCTTAAGTATACATTTTGATGGGCCTATCTCTTCTTATTCTGGTACTTACAAACATCGGATCAAAGTTATAATATCATTTCATGCTCATGAATGGTATAATTAAGTGAGCATACTAACGAATTTAAATAGAAACAGAAAGTCTGATGGCATGATTTCTTACGGATCTCAATTTACATAGTCCTACTAATATTATAAATGTGAAACTTTGTATGTTTTTGAGTTTGCGGGTTTGAGAGTTTGGCTATTTGTGGTTCAATCACGCGGAAACGGCTTAACGGATTTGTATGAAATTTTGCACACATATAGTTTATCTTGATTGAAAAATAGGTTATTTTTTTTAAAAGAGTTCCTACCTTTAAAAAAGTTAAATTAAATTAAATTTGAGTTGAATTAAATTAAATTAGATTAAAAAGTTCAATAAATATTACAATACAAGTGTCAAACGAAAAGGTTTATTTTTTAAAATACTTTCGAAGAGGGTTGCCACCGGCTTGGAAATAAAATTTTCTGGGTTTTAAATAGGAGAAATCGTATTTATAGTCCGATGCGATAGGATCCTTTTTGAGGGTAATTCGATCAGGGACCGATTAATTCGAAAAAATCGTATAGTCCGATTTGCTTGAAATTTGGCAGTTGGATAGCCTATTGCCTAGATAAACACATTTATGATAGGGTTGCCACCGTACAAAAGATAGGTTGTGGTTAATATTACACGGTGCAACCGGTTTTTACACATTTTTTTGAATACCCCGAAAAGTGGTTTTGGAAAAAATACGTAGAATCAAACAACCTAGCATTAAATTTAAATCTAATTTACATGTAAATCGATTTTTACTGAAATGAAGAGGTCATTATTATAGGTATGTATTTATGTGTGTGCCTATGTACATGTAAATCACTGCACATGCATTTCTACTTATAATTATCTGTATATTTATGCGTATTTCCATGATAACTCAAATATAGGCTCAGAAACTATACCATCAGTTTACCATCAATCAGTCATTATGTGTATGTATACATATCTTTGTGTCGCTATTCTTGTGTGAGGGCTTCTTGAAAATTTCTCTGCGAACATATTTAGTGAGTATTTACACACGCAAATAAGCAGTTAACTGTTACTTGCGGGTGATACCCCTGCGAAAAATGCGATTAGTCCGGCATGTGTCCGGGATGAGTCGCAAAGGAACATGCGACTAATGCCACTTTGCATCCCTTTGTATGGACTGAACTGTTCCCTTTTGTTCGAGCATGTCCTATGAAGAGACCAATTGTTCCCTTTTATACCCGAATGGGTATAAAAAGCGACTAGTCGCTTTTAAAAAATGAAAATAAAAATTTCGCCAGCTGCGATTTGAACCAAGGTCCGCTGGATTGCTAAGCGTATACTCTCTCTACATGCCAACGCCGCACATGAAATTTCATTGAATAAGTGCCTACATATCATTAATACCCGTTAGATATCGTCGCCTGGGTAAACGTTTGTCATATGCTATTCACGTTTCCTATGCGCGCTTACGACAATCTTTTACCCAGGCGACGAGATGAGTTGGGGACTAACTCATCTCCAATTATACCCGTAAGAGATGAATCGAGACTAATTGATCTACAATAATACCCGTTTGGAACTACTTGTGACTAATTGATGCCCAATTGTACCCGATTGAGACTAATCCGGGAATACTCTCTTTAGAGATTAATCGCACAATTTTTTGCAGGGACATTTCCCTTTATTTACAAACATTAACTACCTTATTGTTGATGAGAGCTGGATATGCAAATGATCATTGTTGTTTGTTATGCTTCGGTAGTTTCTTTATTTCGTGTATTTCTTTGTTATTAAATACATAATTGATTAGCAAGTAAGTCAGCTGCCAGACACTTAGCCAAGTATTTGAAGTGGAAAAATTATTTTGATGACTGACAGTTAAACTTTTAGATAAGTGCTGTGATTTTCGTTAGCGAGAATCGTGAGCAATGATCTTCTTTGAAGAAGTCCGCTGAAAAATTTAGAATTGAGTTTAAATCATAGGTAAAGATTTGAATTTTTAATTTAAATAAAAATATTGGAAGGGTAAACGTCTAAATTACGTTTACAATTTGGTATAAAATTTTATCAATTTAGTTATTCTTAAATTCCTCAATTCTCATGGCAAATTACACAGGTTAAACCAAAAAAATTTAATAATAATCAAAAAATAAATAAATAAAGAAATTTAGCATAATACAATAATTTTAAATTAGTTTCACTTCTTCTTCTTAGCTGCCATTGTTCCCAAACTGTGCTTTTGACATTGTCTTTTAAATTGGAGATACCATATTCTTTGAAAAAAAAAATAAAATAAATAAAAAAAGATCAAAAATAAAAGTCCCAACTAGTTGTAAATAGAAGACGTAAACAATTTTTGAATAACGATTTTCATCCTAGGAGACGAAAATTATCTTTTTATTGCTCAAGAATAATTATAAAGTAATATTTTTTTATTTCTTATAATCGTTATGTCGCTGATATACTTAATGAGATCAAAAGTGGTACTAATCACATGTTCCTTTGCTATCGCTCACGGAGTCATCTCGGAAGCTGTGAGATATGATATCTTTATGACTACATCATGCGTTAACACAAATAACCGTAAGCTACTTCTTAACCATTCTATCGCCCAAAAGAGGACTCTGCCCTAGAGAGGATCCAAATTAAAGTAGCATTATACCAAAGATATAAAAATACTTCATGTACCACTACAGATAATGCAAAATATTTTTCGCAATGCTTTACTTGGATGGTATTTTAAATCAATACAAATTGTTTAACAGCTCTGCTAATACGGTTAAATAAGTAAATCTACCTTGTATGTTATTATTTTTTAATGCGCAAAAAATTCCTTAAAAAATATTAAAATTTCAAAACAAAAATTTTTGAGGTGGCAATGCCACTTAAGTAATTTACGAACAATACAAACGTCAATAAACACAGTTTACGTAAAAAAAATTCAAAGTGAAACTACCTTTTTTTTATGAAACCATATAAACAGTATACACACTTCCTCACTCTGTCAAAATCCCTAATCCTTACCGCTCACCGAAAACCCAAGGCTTTAATATAACCTTGAGAAAATATTACTTCGCTTAGAACACTTTAGGAGCACACTAATACTCAAAATGAAAATCAAGTTTCGACTGTCCCGTATGGGGCCCTTATTACATTGGAACCGAAAGGAACTGAAGCGCATATTTTCCTTAAAAATGGTATTTTCTCTCCAGTTCCTCTTTTTATTGGCGTTCATTCAAAAAAAAAACTCTTGGCCGCCCAGATCATTCATACACCCCACCGGGTGGCAGTCAAAAGTTTATTTTTGCTTTTAAGTTCATATTTTTCAAATGTGGCAATAATATCAGATCACCTCATGTTGAAATTTTAGAGATTTTTGTTTTGTAAATATTGGCACAGACGTTTTACTTGACAAAAATTTTGATAAAAGTTCTTTACAAATATTTTATCAAGAAAACACAAGATTTTGGGGTTCATTTTTAACGCTTTGCCCAAAACCATAGCCACTGATGGTTTTAACGAATAGATTACAGCATAGCTTGATTAGAATTACTTAACTGTGCAATAAGAGCCGTTTTCCTGAAAATTGGGTAATTTTGACCCAATGACTGTAGAAGGGTTAAATTTTTTTATGCTAGAAAATATAATTGTCAAAACCAATAGTATTTTTTCAAAATATTTATACGCCAGTAAAAGAATTACATACAAGTACTTAACAGTGTTATACCTTTTTCCCTCAAATAGCGAAATTTAGGTTTTTACAAAGATGCTAGTACAATTTTTTTCACCCTGCACAATGTACTTTTGCATACTTCATATATTTGTAGTTCCTTAATTATAGTTTTTACATTTTATTTCGTTGGACCTATACATCTTTTGGGCACCTCAATATATACGCCGCTTTGTTGTTGTATTTCGCTTTTTTGAGTCGGCTATACCAGATATAAACCATTTTTATCCTGGGAAAGAGTCAACTTAACGAAATGACATCATGAATTGACTGAAACTTAACATTTATAGGCATCGAGTAGCAAGTAGGGCAAGGTAAAAAAACATCCCGTACGCTCCTCAACCGATGCTGGCTATATTACACGAACGCTATGTAGTGTAAAGCATAAGTTTATTAAAAGTCGGTTATTTCAATAACAATCAAAGTTTATTTTTAAATTCAAATGAATTGCAATCACGTGACAAATGTGGGAATGTATACATGTACTTTGTACATACATATGTATGTATGTGAATATAAGAAATAATCATAAATACCCCACCCATTAGCGCTTGGTAATCAAAGTAACGCAATAGATAGATACATATAAATATTTTTTTTTTTATAATGGAGGCCTTGTAAGAAAATTAATAGATTTTTAATCTTACATGCTTTTAAATTAAATCAGTAAGAATTTGTAAAAATTTTGCTCAAAATTCAAAACCATCTACAAATGTACAAAAATGTATTTATATCTCGCTTTATAACCAAAAAATTTTCTTTCAAAATGGACTAGATCCAGTTTTCTCTATCGCAAAATATTTATTACTGGGAAGTTGTCACAATGCGCATGTGCCGATTGTGTCATACTATGTAAATAAAAAAAACAGCGAAGCGAATGCATGAAGAAGGGTTATGCACGTAAACGTCAGTCTGATATATTCCACTTTGCCATGGTGACACGTTTTTTACACCACAGGGGAAACTTCGAAATTTTAAGAAATACCAAACTGTTACAAAGCCTTTAACCGATACAAAATTTAAAAAATACCCTTATTTATAAATCAAATCAAAATCAGTGCCTTTGCTCAACATACAAATGCTGTTGCAACATTCTAGATTGTGTCGAGGTTGTTGTTGTTGCAAATCAAACCGAGAATGGCATCGAACCAACAAGACACAGAGCAACAGCAACAACAACAACAACAATACCAATTACAGCAATCTCCGATTGGTGCACGGCGCGTTCGTACCGATTTGAAAACATCAGAGAATGTTTTTTTGACGGCCGCCAGACCGCCGTCTACACCCCGCACTTCATCACCAATTTCAATAAAGCATGCCACATGTGGCAGTGCACAACAATTACACTACCCAACACAGAGTACTCCCCATCACACGCCTTCGCACACGTCATACTCTCCGCATGGCGTACATAAATCATACTTGCCACATGCCACCCATCCGCATATGCAACAAAGTTCAAGGCGAACTTCTCCAACTGTTGCTGCAGCAATACCAAGAGCAATAAGAGCAACAACGGCGATGACAACAGCAAACAAGTCGACGTCAACGTTACGTGCTGCGTCGTGCAATTGCTGGTGTCACTGTGCAGCTGCAACGGTGTTGTCAACTAGTGCGCCGCACGCGAATGCCACATATCTGAGGTGCAAAAGAAGTGAAGGAGTTTAAGAATTCGAATTTTTAGAAGCAAACTGCATGCGAACTGCATTTTATTTTTATCTGAGAATAAAAATAGAACTCACTAAAAACTTATAATTTATCTTACTACTTAGTTAACTAAGTTTAATTTTGCAACCAATAAATTAACTAACTGTTTTTATGCATTCTCATTCATTTCAGCGCCCATTTGCCCGCTCGTGCTACACGCCTTCTAAACCGCTCGCGTCTACAACAGCAACAGTACCCTACGGCTAACGCCAGTGGTCCATCGACGAATGTTGGAGCTGGTGGAACCTCTGGCGGTGGCGCAGATTCTGATAGCTCCAAATCAACACACAGCCTGCGACGCAGTGCTGCCGCCTCGCGCGCATCAAATGCTTCCACGTCATCCACGAATGCTTCACAACCGGCCAGCAGTAATTTCCATCATCAAAAGCACTTTCAACATCATTACTCACAACTTCATCGCGATTCACATAGTTCATCGGACGACCTAATGCTGTATGATAAATCATTTCGCAATGCGATGATTCAAGACGTGCTGCAGTTTAAGAAGCAGCTGTTGCGGCTACGACGCATTCTACAGGAGGTAGGTGTTTGAATTATTCGGATGATATGTATGTACTTATGTACGAGTATGCACATCATCAAAGGATATATCGATGGTCCTCTGCAATAACGACACAATTCAAAATTAAAAAAATAAAAATCCTTACTACTGTTAAGTGTCTCATGTCTCTAATCCTTGTCTAATTCATCTCTAATCCCTACTAAAGCAGGTACTAAGGATTACTAAAGTATGTAGTCAAGATTTGATATGAATCGGACAATGATTAGAGACATGAGACACTTAACAGTAGTAAGGGTTTTTATTTTTTGAATTTTGAATTGTGTTGTTATTGCAGATGACCATCGATATGTTATGGTTTATCTACATACTTATCTATATGAGTATGGATATGTGCATACATTTAGGGCAGGCCAAGTTTGCAAATTTTTCATTTTGTCTTTATCTTTATCTTTATCTCTATCATTATTTTATCTTTATCTTTATCTTTGTCTTTATCTTTATCTTCATCTTCATCTTCATCTTTTCTTTATCTTTATCTTTATCTTTGTTCTTGTTTATATTGTCTTTGCATTAGTCTTTCCCCGCCCAATTGGCGTTTAACGCAGCTATTCGTTTTCTATACCCGCCATATACTACTTTACCATGGCGTTAAATATTTATCGCAAACATATCGGAGCTGTAATAATAAGATTCGCTTCAATTACGATAGTTCTTGTTCACGCGCAGCTCTATGAGAAATAAAGCAAAAGTATACATACATACATATGTTACGTAAGTCAATGGCATATAAAAATATAAAAGCACAATGTCTTTTGATATTTTACATAACAAGTTATATATCAAATTAAAGGTGATTTTATGTTTTATTTAAATAAAGTATTCAATTGTGTTACAAATTAGCAATTTTTTGAAGTGAAACTTCTTAATCGAGTCCGGAGATGGTTGCGTTAAATATTTAACACCAAGTCATAAAATCAGTGCCGTTCATTCGATTTTTAAAAATGAGGTGTCACATGAAAGGCTTTGTCCTTCGGGTGTCAGCACAGCTTTAGTTCCTTAAAAGGGGTTGCCACATATTAGAAAATCGAATTCAAAATTTCTCTGCCGCAGAGGGTTGCGTTAAATATTTAACACAAAGTCATAAAATCTGTATCGTTCGTTCGATTTTGAAAAATGAGGTGTCAAATGAAAGGGCTTGATCTGTAGATGTGCAATGTTGTTTTAGTTTTTTAAAGGGCTGTCATATATATGAAAATCAAATTCTAATTATTTATTAAGTTAAATAAATCATCCCAATATGGGTACCAAAAGAAATGGTTTTTAATAAACTGTATTTTTTAGCTACATGTAGGAGGGTTGCCACCTGTTTCAAAAGTCAAATTTAGTTAAATTATACAAAAGTCTTATGCATAAAATTCTATACAGTAAGCGTGAAAGGAAAGAGCTCAAAGAAACACAATTAAAATATATTTGAGGTGCTTGAAGAGGGTGGCCACCTGTTTAAAAAGTTAAACTCAAATAATTGAAGCGAATCTTATTATTACAGCTCCGATATGTTTGCGATAAATATTTAACGTCACGGTAAAGGTAGTATATGGCGGGTATAGAAACCGAATAGCTGCGTTAAACGCCAATTGGGCGGGGGAAGACTAATGCAAAGACAAGAATATAAACAAAAACAAAGATAAAGATAAAGATAAAGATAAAGATAAAGAAAAGATGAAGATGAAGATAAAGATAGTGATAAAGATAAAGACAAAGACAGATATAAGGTAAGGTTAGGTTAAACGGGCAGCTCTGCGAAGAGTTCACTCGGAGGCCGCGGAGGCCCATTATGATGCCCATGGGGAGTTACCCCAAGCCTGTCCCTACATGTCTTCGAACCATTTTGATTTTCCAGAGGAGCTTTCCCCAAGGTATCCAGGTTTTCGAAGAAATGCTCCCCAAGAACCTTGAGGCGTTTTCGTCGAAGTGCTGGACACTCGCAAAGGAAGTGCTGGACGGATTCTATCTCCTCTTCATCCCTGCAGCTTCTACAGAAATCGTTATGCGGGGCTCCGAACCTGGCGGCCATGTGAGAAGCCTAACGTTTGGCTTTGAAAGCCTAAGAAGACTCCTTGTTCTTCGTTCATCGAGTCGTGGCCAGAGCGAGCGCGATACTCTGCAGGTGTGCAGGTTTCCCCACCTACCGTTGGTAGCTGCCCTTGTCAGTCTCTCGACTTCCGTAGACAGAAATCGTAGGGGAGGTTTCACGATATGGATCGCTTCCCCGAGCCCCATCTCAGATCCCTTTCTAGCACATTCGTCCGCTTCCTCATTTCCCGGGACACCACATAGCGTCGGAACCCAGTAAAGATTGATTATTAAGACAGATATAAAAGCGAAGACAAAATGAAAAAGTTTGCAAATTTCTTTTCTGGAAATTGTCTATTAAGTTTCACTTCTTCCGGGTTTACACGCACATAGATTTTTTTGTTAAAAATTTTTTTTAATAGATAATGTCTAATTTATTAAGAATCGTGTCAACATTTGTTGAAATATAAGATTTTTATTTTTTCGAAGATATAACCTTTGACCCCTTATAGCACCTGAAATATAAGTTTGCATGAAAAAAGTTACATACCACGATAATAAGAGGAAAAGGCGGACCAAACTCATATTTTTACTTTTTTAGTTATTTACATACAATAATTAAAAATAATTTTTTTACCCAAGTCCAAATTCGAACTTCGAAGCCCCATATCTCGATTTCAGAGGCTAACTTCGAAAAACGGAGAAATTACTTTTTTACTTATGACTCAATCTCTTATAAAAACTTGGTTTGGTCCAATACCCAGCCGAGTGCTGTACAGTGTAATAATAAAGTTCTGAGTTTTATTATATCGCTTAGAAATAAAAATCATATATCGACTTAGATTTTTTTGATCAGAATTATAACTCATTTTTCGTGTATTATTTTTTCGCTCTGAAAAAAGAATTATTTTATGAGTTTTATTTTTTTCTACAAAAATAATGACTATTTTTTGAGTTTTTTATTTTTTTAAAGTTAATTTCTTAAGCATTATTATTTCTCTCAGAAATAAATATTAATATTTGAGTTTTATTTTTTTTGGAAGATTGAAAGACTCAAAACGCCACACCGTTTTTCTAATAAGTTTTTAGTGGTAGATATTTTTTGCTATGCACTCGCCAACATGTGCACTCGAAAATTATAACATTCCTAATACAAACATATGTACATATCGAGTCTTGTAATTTTTGTTCATATGTTGACGAGTGCATGGCACAAATTATCTACCACTAAAGACTTATTAGAAAAGGTATTTTGAGTTTTTAGATCTGCCAAAACAAACATAAATTTCAAAATTTATTTTTATTTCGGAGAGATAAAATTACGCTCATGAAAATAATCATTATATTTGATGAAACAAATAAAACTCAAGAAATTATGATGTTTTCTGATCAAAAAAATAAAAGTTGCAAAATAACTATTATTTCAGAGCGAAAAAATAACACTCGAAAAATGAGTTACATTTTTGATAAAAAAAATATAACTGGATATATGATTATATATTCTGAGCGATTGATAAAAATCAAAATAGAATTTATTTATCATAATTTTTATAAACATCACTCAAAAATTTTTAAATCGTAACAGATTCATACAGGACATGAAAAAACATGCACTGTATGTATACTTAAAACTGTTTAACGATATTTGGAAGCTTTTCAAATTTTTTCATTGAAAATTTTAAAATAATCATTGTTTTCGGACCCTGATTTTAAGTAATTTAACGTTTACCACATGCAACAATACGTCACCATTGTGTCTTGTACTGTGGTCATGATATGTAATTAACTCTCTAAAAATAAGTGCAAAAACGCAAGAGTAACTGATATGCAAGCACACCGCATTGTTCGCACATCATGGAAAGGTGAATTGCGTTTAAATTGGAAACAGAAAATCTTGGTTATGTCTACGTAGGTTATACACAAATACATCTACGTTTACTAGGTAGCATAGTACTCAATCTAACAATATTCATTATAACTCATTTATTCTTCACCCACTGACAATTTTTATAACCCTTTTTTATTTAAGTAAATACGCATACTTTTGCCAACATATTATACAATTTGGTTTCCTTTCTTTATTTAGACGGATACTCTCAACCCATTCGACAATGACAATGGGCAACTCTTCGCTGCCTGTGGCTTAGATAGTAAACTATTTGATGACATGGACTTGGCCAGCTTGACATCGTCGAACACAGATGACCCCATGGTGGAGTTAGCCGATCTACGAAGACAGGTGGTTTACCTTCAGGTATTTGCACGTTTTAATTTGTTTCCGTTGTTATGTTTTAATTTATTCTGACAATAAGAAAAAGAGAGACTATGCTTTCAATTTAAGTTTTTCTTAAACGTCTAAATATCTTTCTTTTGAGAGAAGGCAACACAATGAGTTTTTTCTTCTTACGTTATTTATATGGCAAGGCAAATATATGGCTGTACTTATGTTGCCGAAAAAAAGTTGAAAAAGGTCTTATTATACAACTTTTTTATTAAGTTCCGTATAGTGAATTCCCGTACAAGTTTTACAATTTCACATAGCCCAAATAAAGATTTCCCATACCTTTACTGCAATAATTTAATTAAAACTAAGGTAATTTTTACAAATGTACATACTTCCGACAAGTTAGCATTTTAACCGATTCCTTTAATATTCAGTTCCTTAAACTAATTTCTTTTGTATGTAAGGTTTTGAATTCCATAAGTTTTTCTGTACAAACATACACATTTAGTAAAATATTTTTGTTAAACAATATATAACTGTACCTTTTTTAATTGCATAAAAGCATGTAAATAAATGTTTTTACACATACTCGTATATGCCTTAAAACAACGCACTAAATACGCCTGGTCATTGTCGTATTTACATAGACATGGAGTTTTTAAAATATGTACTCGTATTTTTATCGGAAAGCTATGGCAAAGGTGTTCGATGTGTATTGAAACTACGTAATTTCATATGACTGAAAGGAGAGAGGTCTCTGTTGAGGAGGTAGCGGTATTGTATTAATGCTGGACACTTTCCTATGAGCTTAGAACCCTTTAGAAAACCACTAGAAAACCATTTAAGCAAAAGGTCTCTTGTTTATATTTCAAGTATAAATCGTATGCGTAAACGGAGAGAGATATAGAAACCTATTTTGTACCTTTTTGAACATAACCCATTTGGATAAATCTGCCTGAGAGGCTGTTAGCCTCCATCTCCTTTTTAAGATTTAAATAATCTTTAAGATAATGGAAGCCGCATCCGCGTGCCACCAGACCCATTTCAGGTGCAGAATAATAGCTTTAGATTTTTTTTTGATTTTTATATGGATATACAGTCATATAACACAATTTTGTATGGCAAAAGAAAATGTCATCGTAGAAAACTTGGCACGTCCTCAGTTTTTTCCTTTTGGAAATATGAAAACAAAATTTGCAAACAAACAAATTTTGAAAAGAAAATTTGCAAAGCATTTAGTAGGAAGTTAAATGCAAAACTTTTCTTTTATATATCTGAGTAAAACCTTCCGCTTAGTCGGGAGTTGTCTTAGTTCGGAAAGAGTATTAGGTTTCTTTACTCCAATGAGAGATATCGGTTGGCGCGTTCCTCAAATTGGTTTTAAATTAAATAAACATTTACAAAAAATTTTACACTTTAAAGTCTACGCGTTACTGAGTCCTTTTGAAATGGATGAAAATATTGGTGCTTTTTATAAAAAGCTACTGTTGCCAGGACAACTGAAGCTTGTTCTATTTTTTCAGTTTGTACAAAATACTTATAAAGTAAAATAAAAACATTTCATGAGCATCCTCTAAATTTGTACTTCGCCACGTAAAGTTTGGTGTCAGCAACTCTTTCTGTATGAGGAAAAATTTCGGAAGGTGCCCCGAACCCTATCTCGGAAAATTTTTTTTGGACCAATAAAAAACTACTCCCTCAGTTTTCGAGATATTCGACTGAAATTTGGTAAGCGGGTGTCTTTTTATAAGACATTAATCATTTATCGGAACCGGAAAAATCGGACCACTACAACATATAGCTCCCATATAACTCATTATTCAGATATGAGATTTTGCGATATAACTCTTTCATTTATGCAGCTAGGTACATAAAATTTCGTACTATTTTCACATATTATCAACAGAGAGTTTACAGCAGCGGTGCGGGAAATCGGGGAATGGGCTACTTTTAGCGGGGGTTTGAGGACTATTTCATTTATATTCAGTAAAATTGTGTCAGTACGGGGAATTTGATCGAAAATCGGTGAATTTCGCGGTCGTCAACGAGGAGAAAAAAATGAGTTGGCATCCTGGTTTACAGTTAAAATGATCAAGATCGGGTGACTAGAACCTTTAGGTCCCATTTAACTGATTGTTCAGAAATGAGGTTTTAATTGAAAACTCGTTCATTTAGGACGGTAAACCCGAAAAATTTCGTGAGCTTTTTACTAATTATTATATGAAAAAATCGCCAATATAAGTTTTTGCGACATAGCTGCTCCATCTGTTGAAGTTAAATTTTTGTATGTTCATGAAAGGTATGAAGTCTTCGGCACTGCCCCTACTTGCTTTAGTTGAAATTTTTGGGAAGTACCAGGACTGTATAGCAAATCTGATTTAAGAAAATCTATTCTGACGCTAGACATGGGTTATTAACTATGTTATTCCTTAATAGGCCAGCCTCTAGCATAGAAAATGGACAGATTATTTCAACAATGGACTGTATATAAAATGCAATTTATTGCTTCTGTCGTCTAAAATTATTTTTAAAATGTTGTAACAACCTTATAATGGAAATAATTCAGGAACTAGATAGTGTTTCCGGAAAATATTCATTAGAACCTGAATTACATATTTCTTAAATAAAAAGAAATTTGAATTTAACTTTTAAAGCTGTGAAAACATTTAAGTTAGATGCAAGGGAGATGTTTACTCGCTGGGTAGAAGGAGCGATACCTTTGTCTAATGCCTCGATAGTTTCATAGAAAAACTGAACAGAGCTTTTTTTGAGTCTGGTTTCATACCCAGTCAATGTCTGATCGAGAGATACTCTTTGTTCAGCCGTTATACTGGATTTTAAAGCAACTCCTATACAGTATAGTGCATGAGTCTTAATTGGCATTTTAAACCAGGTGTATTTCTGTGGTCTAGCCTGAATTAGCATTTCAGCTAAAAAGCTTAAGAAAGTAGACAATTATTAGAACACTAGCCTTTAGTGAATTCACACCAGTTATCTTTCTCGATATCGATATTCGGAGATGGGAGAGAGATCTGGCAAGAATATCATTCCGGTAAATGGTTCTGTTCTCAAAACAAACGAAAACCACATAGTTCCAACAATCTTCGTTAAATTATGCTAAGCTGAGTTTCTCGGAGAAGGGACTCAGATTTCTGAGGGTCATTCTGGACTAAAGGCTAATCGGGATGTTCACTGCATGCATACAGTTGTACGTCCCGTTTGTTCTACAGCATCTCAGACTGGTAGCCTTCCCTGGCTAAATTTACAGTGAGCAATAATCTATCAAATGGGCAGGTGTTGGCATGCATTATGGCCGCAAAGCTTTATCTTCAATGCGTTAATAATGTGGAATGGTATGAGATCTGAACACACTAGAACTATGAACTGCAAACTTTAGGTGCTCAGTATCGTCTTTTCCTTTGAGGAATTAGTTTCACAAATTTTCAAGCTGAACATTAGGCCTCTAGGTGAGAAATTAGCTACAACCGCAAGAGCTTTTACTAAACCTCAGATTTTGGTTGACTGTTGTCAGCAGCATTTTTCAATTTGAGCTCACGGCAATTAGCAGAGCCACAAACAAACTGATTATTTCTTTTCTTAACTAGTATACGTTAACCATATTTTTCGTTAGTCAAACAGCTTTTAAAGCAGTCGAATAACTCAAATCCATAGCCAGGGTAATTAAAGAGAGTAGACATACTTTAAACGAGCTGGCAAACAGAGATTTCACACAAAAAAACAACTATGTATGTATGTAGTATGGGTGCCACGCTTCAAAGATAGATATACGGGATGTCCAAGAAGTATCACGACAAACATTGGGAGAAGGTACATAGGTGGGGGGGTGAGCTCCCTGATAAGCAGGGTGCGGAAATAAACCGTAAAAAACAATACACATTTGCTCATCGACTATCATATCATTTATCGTTTTGTACAGTTTTATATATTGTATATTGTGAATTTTCAGCAACATGTTCACTTCAATATTCGAAAATGCTTCCATCAATTCAGAACGGATTCAGCCGTTTTATTTTGTTTCGTACCTGTTGAAGTAGTAAACAAAACAAAAAAGTAACGTATATTTCCGTACACTGCTGATAAGAAAAAAATGTTCAGGTAAAAGTGTAACCGTTTTTTTAAAATATAAATATTTCAAAAACGGTTACACTTTTACCGGAAATTTTTTTGTCACCTACATTCTCTTTAAGTTTGTCGTGATACTTCTTGGACACCCTGTATAATGAGACTTCATGGCAGCTGAACTGGCAAGGAAGGTAATAACCGATAACTGCCGCTCCACACTATCAATTTAGACACAGGCTACACTTTTGCTAATGCTTCCGATGTTGCGAGGCGAAAACTAAAATATCTTTTAACCAATTGGAAAATATCGCCTTTCACACAACTGTACGAATAATCTCACTCACATAATCCACATCAGTAACTATTTGCCTATTTTTTATTTTGAAACTATGCTATGATTGTTTTTACTTAATATTAGTTTAAAAGATATTTATGTACATCTTCATACATGAAGTTCTAAAATATTTTGGTATTCAATTTCAATCATGCAACAACACCAGGGTGAGGTCGAAGATCGTGAACGCACAATACGTTTGCAAAAAAATCAAATCGAGGGTTTGGAGTCAAAAAAGCCGGCAATTAGAAGTGACACCACAAAAGAATGCATAAATACAGCAACACAAACGGAAAGGGTATGTACTTACTACGTATGAAAGAAAATTAAATTTACAAATTTATTAAAAAAATCATTAAATCTCATCTTAATTGGGTAATTTTTCTCATCCGTGTTTTTTGCTACGCCAGCAGACACGACCTTACTCATATGGTCCGGAGGGATTGTCAAGGTAAGATTTTTTATAATACTTTTCATACAAGTATGAAGACCGGTTTTTTTAATCTCTTCACAATATTGATTTACATTTATACGTTATCTTATTTTATTTTATTTTTAGTTTGTAAGTACAACTCAACATTACTTTCTTCAACTATATTTATTTATTTCTGAATTTCCTCCCAACAGCGTCTCTAAGCACCACATCAACCCACTACTATTCCAACTTGCTTGTAATTGCAAGCGAAAAGCTTTACAATTCTTCAATTATCTTAAAACTAAAATACCCACAAAACATTTTGCCTCCAGTCAGATACTAATCGCATCCTTTCCAGCAGCTGCACAGCGCTTCTTCACTATAATTCACCGCAAATTGCAACATTTCAAAGACAACTTCGGTGGCATTGTAATCGGTTGCCTAAATGGCATCACAGCGCCAAATGGCCAAAGCGGCGTCGGTGGTGGTGGTATAGCCGGTGACTATGATGGCTGGCGATCGTGCCTTAGTCGCATCGATAGCACCTTGCAACGGCTTGTTGCATTTGCATGTGGCACGTTGTTGCGCTTCACGCGCAGTTGCGCCGATTTGCATAGTTGGCGTTGTTTGGTTGCAAATTGCAGACAGCTTTCGTGCAATATTTTGACATGCTACAACACAAACTGCAGCAACTACATGCATCATCGCTATTATCGCGGCCTAGTTGCATACCGCCATGGCTTGGCCAATTGGCTCCATTTACGTGTGCGCAATGTAAGCGATTTGCTTGCGACGAACATCTTTTGTTTCTTTCACTATCTACAACGAATTTTGCCTTAAGCAATTTGTTTTTGCGAAATTTCGTGAAATTAGAAAAACAAAACAAAAAAAATACTAACAACCAATGTACAATATTTGTATGTGTACATTGGTATGTAGGAGGTGGGAAGAGGTGAATTAATTAACGTGCTTGTTTAATTATATTTACTTCAGTTGGGCTACGTTCCAGAAATATCTAATATTTTTTTTCAAACTTTAAAATTTCTATGCATAATTGAATAGTTATGTAAACCTATGTAAACACACATGTATACGTATACTTATGTACAGAGTGTATATGCACTATTTGCATAACATTTTTTTTAATGTTTTTCTCATCTTCACACTTCCTTATAAAAGTATGTATATTGCTTCATAAAACTAGCTAATTTCATAAATTTCTCTTTCATGCTGCCTCTTTTGAATGGGTTTCGGGAATTATTACATTTAAAAAAATACATATAACAAAATTATGAAAATTATGCATTTTGTTAACGCACACACACACAATTGTATGCACACACTCCTCCATACACCTCTTTATACATTATTACACGCTACCACATTAAAACATCCTACTGAATTTTGTCAACTGGTAAAAATTTATAGACTACGCTTTGGTGAAGAACAGGTACTGTTTTGTGATCTTATCATGGCTGTTATGGTTTTATGTGCCATTAACATTATTTGTATATTACATATAACCTATTCATGTATTGACAATTGTTCATCTTGTCTTTAGAGCAACGTAATAGAACACAAACTAATTTGTTAGTCACTACTTAGAAAAATAAGAAAAAAATTAAAATAAGTTAATAGTAAACAAATAAAAATACAAGAAAATATGAGCTTTAAAAATAAAATAAACCCAAGTAGTATATTATTTAATTAATTTATTTGAATTTAGTTTTAGGTTTTTAATCAGATATTGAATAATTTATATTTAAAATATTTTTATTTATAAGACTTATTTGTTTTTTTAAATCGAATAATGTATATATTTCAACAAATTCAAGCAGCCACTTCTCTGAAAAAAAAATCCTTTAGCTGTTTTTTGGCTTTCATCAGCTGGTTTTGATGAGTACGTGCCAAAAGTTAGATTAATACAGTCCGATAAGCCTCCAAGACTGGGCAATATCCAGTTTTAACAAAAGTTTTGTTTTTGACGGGGCACACTAAATTTATACAAATTAGTTTCATTGTTGCACTCAGAGTATCCAGCCAACCGACCACCTTACTAATCTCAATAAAAAATATGAAAAACTACTTGTTATACATATCGTCCCGTTTCTGCGTTAACCTCGTATCTGCAATAGATTCAGTCTAGAGTAAGTTACCAAAAATTGTTTTTTTCCTCAACTAGGATAAAATAAATGAATTTGTTGCTTAATATTTTTTGTTCTACTAACACTAGTCAGCACGCACCCACATTAAGTTCTTGCTTTATTTTCAAATAGTATGATGCTTAGCCTGTTGTTATAAGTGGTAATATTCGTTTTCCCAAAAAAATTAGATACGTGTTTAACGCAGAAACAGGACGATATTACATTGGGATATTATTATTTGTCATTAATTCAAAACAGCTTCCTCAAACATAATGGACCGAATGAATAAAAACTAAGCAATTGCTTTTTCTTGAAATTTATTTGAAAAATAATATAAATTTAAGTAAAAGGTCTTAGATTTAAGATTTGTACTGCTTCCCAAGTTGCCATTCAGGATTCAATTAGCGTATGCCATTTGTGTATGCTGCTTATATAAGACCGTTAGCTACCGCATTATGTATATAAATATGTATGTACATCTCAAAGGCCTCGTATCGTAAGGAAGTCAGACGGGGCATTCGCAAAAAAAGAATGAAATCCAAGCAGCATTTGTAATATATTCGTTAGTAGGGAAGTCCTATGCTGAACACAAATTCGTAACGCTAAATGACCGGCGATAGTTGCTACAATTCCAAACACTTCTACACTTTGCTCAAATAGCAGATCCACCGTTTATTTTATGTTATGGTTAGGCCAAAGCTAGCATGCTATCTATCTTACAAGACTGGATCTCTGACCCACTTTTCTTTGCTTGTTTCCGCCAGTGTGGGTGAATTACTGTTTGTATTGATCTGAGAGTAATTATTGTCAGTTTATTGTAATTCCACTTCAACGCAGCCACTCGTCGCATACATACTTGTACATACACTCTATTGTTTTACCATTTCTATTTAAAGATGCCGGTGAGCACACATCTTGGTTTTTCTATTTAATTGTAAAGGCCAGTATGCAGCTCTCAAGAAAAGCAAAATCTCCATATGTGTAAAATGTTCTTGAGACAGTGCGCAGTTCTGCAATACAAGTTTACACAAAAAAAGTTATAAACCATTTAAATAAGAGGAAAATTCGGACCAAACCCAAATTTTTACGTTTTTAGTTATTTACCTACAATAAATAAGAATAATTTTTACCAAAGGCCAATTTCGATCTTCGAAGGCCTTTACCTCGATTTCGGAGGCTAACTTCGAAAAACGGAGAAATTACTTTTTTACTTATGACTCAATCTCCTAAAAAATTAGTTTAGTCCAATACCCAGAAAAAAAGTTGATTTTGCCGTATAGTGTTATGGATAAGCCGAGTGCAAAGGCAATGTATGAAGGTTTGTTGAATATGTTTCAACGAAAAATCACCACATGGTGTCGCTTAAACGGCTCGCTGTCATGAAGTTCGAAGGTAACGACATGAGTGGACATTTTGCGAAATTTGACAATATTGTTCGTGAATTTCGGTTTGCTGGAGCCAAGCCAGAAGAACGTGATCTCATTATCAGTTTATTTCTCACTTTGAATGAGAACTATGATGCTTTGATTGAATCGCTCAACGGAATGGACGAATGAAAGTTAACATTGGATTATGCAAAGTCACTGCTAGATGTATTTTCGAAACGAAATTCTAGTTCACATCCAACCATATTAAATGAGGTGCATGCAATGCAGGCGAACAACTTTGCTATAGCATAAATTATCAATAACAAGTGGCGAAAATGTGTGTATTAAAAATTGGTCTAAACGAACTTAAATCTTTAAAATATTTCAGGGAAATTTCGGGGCGGTTAATGCTTCAGTTAATTAGTGGAAAATGCAGTTAATCCAGTTAAAAACCGGATGTTATTGTTGCTGTTGTAACTGCATATAAATTCCCCAGAGTTTTTGGGAGTGACAGTCCTTGGCCAGATATGAATCTGGATCGTTCCGGCTACGTAGACCCGACCACGACCGATCCTTTTGTAAAAGAATACTACTTTGACTTGTCTTCAACTCTGGATACCTGCTGCTAATGCAGGCTCTATAGAGAGTTAGTTGCTCCTTTACTTCCCATGGCATGACCGGCATTAAAATTTCTGAGCCTAGGTATTTGAAGGGGGAAATATTATTTTTTGCATATTTCATTCTTATGAGTGATTCATTGCTCTATTTTACATTATTTTGCTCTGCACTGTTTACAGCCTTTACTGATTTTATGGTAAAATCACTCTTTGGAGAAGTAATGGGGCGTATTCTTGTTTTCGTACGAATCGAAAATCGTGAAATTTTCCTATCATTTTCTACACAAAAATTTAAAATTTTCGATTCGTACGAA
>JAPVRG010237455.1:0-12651 GCA_029783565.1 Rhagoletis cerasi
TGTCCAAGAAGTGTTTTTAAGTTAGTATAACTTATTTTTATTTATTTGAATAAAAAAATATGTTTTTGTTTTGTTTTTGTAGTACTTAAGAAAAAATTTTCGATTTTGATGGCTTTTTTGTTAATCACTTAAAATCAATAAAATAAGTGAATACAAATTTAATGCGTAGTTTTATTTTTTTATTACATCTACGAGATTGAAAAATAATAATTTGTTTTTAGTTTTGTTAAAAAACTAATATTTTATGTAGTTTGAACTTTCGGTCTGTGAGACCGTGCGCGGGTATATGTGTTACAAAAATTAACGTGGGTATAGGAAGGTTAAACTATCGAGATTTTCTGGCAAATCTAGTAGTAGTTTTCTCTAAGCTGTATAAGAAGATTTGATTTTTCCTAAAGTTTAGGCGCTTTCTCCGGTATGCAGGAAACTTAATTAGAAAGTTCTTCAATCGATTCCTAAAATCCGCCACGCATGGCTCGGAAACTTCTGACTAGGTGGTCAATGTTCCAGTGACCGTTAGTATTTCGATGTGAAGTCAAACGTTCAGTTTTGAGACTCCCTGTTCTTCGTTCATCGAGCAGTCGCAAAGAGAGCTCGATACTCAGCGTGTGCGCAGACTACTGTCGTGAAAACAGAAATCGGAAGAAAGTCTATGTGCTTTGAACCGTTTATCTTAGTCCCCTCTCAGATCACTTCCGCGCGCCTAGATTTACTTTCTTATTTCCCGGAATTCCACTGCTTCCCGGAAACCAAAAGGGATTAACTATATAATGTCGGGGTATTCAGCATTCTTGAGCCTACATCGATTTAGTCGTGGCTCGATAACACTTGACGGTGCAAAATCATATTTACCACATTCGTCGTCACGTTACTTGCCTTTTCATACCTCAGACCTTGGAGCCTATATGCCTTTCTTAAAAATAGTTTCTCAGAGAAGTCGCCAGATCCTGTTTGGTGCCATCTGTGAAAATCGGGATATTGTGGTCGCTTGGAATAATATTAAAATCTTTATCAATTCTGTCGGGAAAGCGGATTACGAAATTGCAGTCAAAGCCAACTTTCGTGATTTGATAATCGCAATTTCTGTACTCCAACTCGACTCTACCCTGAGTAGAAGTTTGGTGTTACCAGTTGTTCGCAGCCTGTTAAAATCCCTAAGATTTAGAGCGCTCTTAGCTGGAGTCATAGAAAATATCGACTTGCAATGTTGTAAGACCCTTTTTCGAAGTGTTAAACTGTGAGCCGTCGAAGAAGTTTATTACAATGAACAAACGGAAACGGAATCTTTTGGGATTTTTCGTTACTTTTAGTGTTTTATTATGTCATTTTCGAGATTTTCGGGAATGTACTTAGTTTCAACGGTATCTACAATAAAATATTGAAATTTGCCAGTCTTGGTTTTTTTCTTTAGCGCAACGAAAATTCGTTCTAAGTACCGTAATAACAACATAATTACACAGTAACATAAATAATAACAACCACAAAAGCAATAAAACGCGACAAAACATTTATACCACAAACAGCAACTACTTACTTTTGTTATTGTTCATTACTTCCTATATAACGCTAAGTAAAATACAGCGCGTACGCGTACGTCGAGAAAAAAAATATCAGCAATTCATATGTACAAACATACATACACACATATATGTATGTATTTCAAGATATATTTTTAGATACAAGAACTGTATAGTATGTATGTATGTTAGGGTGGTCCAAAAATGCACAGGAAAATCAACTTTTTTGAATTTTCTTGTTGCCAGAATTGCTATAAAATCGTTCAAGATAGGTATGTTTTGATCGAATAAGAAATCTTCAAACGATAAAACTATGATGTCATCTACTTAACTTTAAAATTTTACTAACTATTCTTTCATAACCAATAACCTTATCTCATATATAAGTACAAAAATTTGTTATTTTACTAGTGAACCCGCTTGCCGTTAAAACACCAAAATTGAGTTTAACTAAAAAAAAAATTCTCAACTGAAATTCGAAAGAACGGTGCAGATCTGTTGACCTTCAAAAAAAAATGTGTATACGTTAACTAAATTCAGCTTTTGAAACCGGTGGCAACCCTCTTCAAAAGTATTTTCAAACTACAATCCTCTTGAATCTATTTCCTCTGAAATTCATATTGTTATACCAAAGAACGTAAATCTATAAGAAGGGACAACACGTTATAATTGCAGCGACGTATTTGTGCAAAAGATAGGGCACGCTCCCGTTTCTCACACTCGCTACAATTATAACGTTTTGTTCCTTCTTATAGATTTATTTTTCTTCGGTTATACGTATTTCAATTACCTAATTGCCTTAATTCAAGTTGCATTTGATTTTTAAAACATGTGGCAACCCTCCTTACTATAGTTCAGTAATAAAGCCTTTTCAAATTTGTTTTCGATTGATGCGCATCTTTTATTAATACATTCAACATACTAAATAATTAGAATTTAGCATTTCAAACAGGTGGCAACCCCCTTCAAACACCTCAAAAACATTCTAAATGTTCAAACTAAATATTTATTAACACACTTTCGTTTTATACCCATATTTTAATAATTCATATAACTTAATTTCGATTTTTCAAGCAGGTGGCAAGCCTCCTCAAAATACTCCATATGGTGATACATATTTCAATTGCCTAATTCCCTTAACTCAAATTGAATTTGATTTTTTAAGCAGGTGGAAACCCTCCTGCGTGTAGTTAAGAAATAAAGCCTTTTCAAAACCATTTCGATTGATACCCATATTGTAATAATTGATTTAAATTTTAAATAATTTGAATTTATTTTTAAAAAGGTTTCAACTATTTCCGAAAAGATAAAACCTTGTTGCAAATCTACACGTCAAGCCCTCTAATTTGACACCTGATTTTTGAAAATCGAACGAACGGTGGTCATCTGTTGGCATTGATTATTAAATAGCTTGAATTTAATTTTATAACAGGTGGCAACGCTTTTCGAAAAAATAAAACCGGTTTGCACATCTACAGGCCTATCCTTCAGATTTAATCGTAGCCACATCACGCACGAATAGCTAAACGGATTTGTTTAACTTTTTTGTATTCTGCTCGATGATTTCTGTAGGTTTGTGGTAAAAAAGTTTTGAAAAATAGGGTTGCCAGCTATGTATTTGAAAATCTAAAATGATTTAAAGGCTCAACAGAATATTAAATTCCTACATTGAACCTAAAAGCGTTTCAAGAGATTTAAAAAAATATTTTGGAATGGGGTTGCAAACTTTTTGTGGTATTAAATAAGCTCAAATTTTACAATAACCATTGTTGAATTATTTAGGAAGGTAGCAACCCTATTCCAAAATATTTTTTTAAATGTCTCCAAATTTAATTTTTTTATATATAAATTTAAATATTCTGTTGAGCCTTGAAATAATTTTAATTTTCAAATAGCTGGCAACCCTATTTTTTAAATTTTTTTCTCACAAACCTTCAGAGAGCATCGATAGAATGCGAAAAAATTAAAAAAAAAAACAAAAATGGTTTGAAACCTTTTATTAGTACAGGTCCAGGATTTTTCAAACCTTTTTCTCAAATTTTGAAGTTTCCTTCATACAAACTTACATATGTCGAATTTCTGAAAATTTGAGAAAAAGCAATAATTATTCTATCAGTGTTCAGTCTTAGTGTTCAAATGTAGATGTCGGGAGGCATGATGAATGTCACAGCCACAATAGCGTTGAAGTACGAATTGATTTTTTTGTGCATTCACAATCGTTTATTTTAAAGAATTAATTTTTATAAAATACGCTTAAACAAAAGCACTCCGCTAATTAAAACATGGTTTTGCATGTAGAGCTAACCCCCACCTTTAAAACGATACCTTATTAATTATTATTGGTTCCAAATGAGAGCAGAAAATTAGGAACTAACACAAAAAGACCTTACAGAAATAATATATGTGATGATTCTACGAACAAATTTTTTCCCCGCGCCCCGGCTGCACGGTTAAATATCGGCAGATTGCAAAATAAAAAATTTGGGTCTCTTTATTTTTGGTACTCTTCAGTTCTGGGGGGCGGCTGGAAGAAAAATTTTGGACCAGCCTGATGTACATGTATGCGTGTATGTATATCTGGCATTATTATGTACAACGCATTGAAGTAGACACAAATATGTAGATACATATGTATATAAGCAATAGCGTTAACGTTGAGATAATTTCCAGAGCACGTTCAAGTCAGCCACCAATACACCCACTAAACTGTCATACATAACAACAAACAACTGACCAGAAGTAGTGCATCAATTATGCCAGAGATCCAAACTACTGGTTACCAGTTCAAATACAAGAAATGTGACAATCAGCCCGCGACGCAGCCAACTAGTTGCAGGGCGGAATTTGTGGAGCTGAGTACACCTGCTTATCAGTCAAACGACGCTGCTCACTGGCATGCACTCGATGTGACACTTTGTCGACTGCTTAGATTTGGAAATTTGATTATGTCCAATGCTGGTCGTCCACAGCTGAGAAAATGTAGCATTTTGGCGCATTTCGCCAATAGCTCCGCGTTCATAGTTATCTTTTCTGCAGTAGCAAAGAATTTTCGTTACGTTGCTGTGTAGTGCAGTGTACTCGTGTGTACTGCCAATTCACTTTTGACCAGTTATGTTGTTTATTGTTAATGTTGTTGGTGTTGCAGTTATAGCTACCAAGCTTCTTGGTTTGCTTTGTTTGGCTTATGGCTGGTATAAGATTTTTGTTTTTCCGCGTTTGCAGCTTCATTATGCATAGACGCGTGCCGCGCGACAGACGTTCCGCTTTAATCTTTTTCTTTAATATTTTTTTTTGTTTTATCTTTCTTTTTGTTTGGTTTTATTAGCTTTTAGTCGTTTAATGTTTTTGTCATTGTTAGTACTTCCAAATGCAGTGCATGATTAAGTCGACGGCAGTGACAATTTTCCCACTGAAGTGAAACGTGTTTGAACGAAATTCGCGGCGTATAGGCAATATTTTTGAAGTGATTTTTCTAAATACTCAATTAGTGCTAATGCAACTACAATTTGATGTTATCGATGACAAAAGTTCAGAAATTTGTAAATACTGAAAATACTTGGTTGGCAACTGATAATTAAAAACAAAACCAAAAAAAAATACAGGAAGTTAAATTGTATGCAAGGCCCGACAATGTTATTTAATTTGCAGGTCTGCTATAGATTAATAAGATTGAATTTCGCATAAAAATAAAATCCAATTAAATAAAAAAAAAAAAACAAAATAAAATATAAAATTTAATACAATAAATAAAAAAACGTAAAAAACCTTACAAATCAAAAGTTCTAAAACAAATAAAATAAAATAAAATAAAATATAATAAAATTAAATAAAATAAAATAATGTAAAATAACAAAATAAAAAAATACGAGTTAACAAATGATAAAATTTAAACAAAAAATTTAGTAAAAAAATGAAACCAAATAAAAAAATTAATAAAATCAATTAAAAAACATTAAAATAAAAAGTTTGTGAAATAAAGTAAATAAAACTATAATGGAAATATGTAGTTACGAATAAATATTAAAAAAAAAATTTTGTTAAAAAAATTAAGTAAATTAAAATGACATGATAGAAAATTAAACAAAACAAAATGAAATATAAATTTAGCTAAACTAAAAACACATTAAATATAATATATTTAAGAATAAAATATGTTTGTATATTAAGTTAAAAAATAAAATATAATAAATAAAAAAATAAATAAAATAAAATATTAAAAAAAAAAATAAAATAAAATATAAAAGATTTATAAAAAAAACTAAAATCAAATAAAATATACAAAAAAAAATTATTTCAAATAAAAAAAAATTAAATAAATTTCATAAAAAGTGAAATAAAAAAAAATTGTGCAATAAATTAATAAAATTTTATGACAAACTTTTTGAAATAAAAACGAATTAAGTTAAAATATAAAAATGTTACAATTAATTAAAAATAAATTATAATAAAAAAATATAATACAATAACTAAAAAACACCAAAACATCAAAACAAAAAATTAGTAAAATAAAAAAATTATCTAATATTTATATAATAAATAAAAATAAAATAAAATAAAATAAATAAAAACAAAAAAAATTAATGAAATATACATGAATTAAAACAAGAAATTAAATTAAAATAAAATAAAAAATTAAGTAAAAGTAAAATAAAATAAATTAAAAAAATAAAACAAAATTAAATAAAATAAAATGAAATAAAATAATTCAAAATAAAGTAAATTAAATAAAATTGACATAATATAATATAAAACGAGACTAAATATTTAAATGAAATACGAGTTAAAAAATATGAAATAAAATGTAAAGCATAATAAATAAAATAAAATAAAGTAAAATAAAACATTAAAAAACATACAAATAAAAAAAAATTCAACAAAAAATAAACAATAAAATAAGTATAAAAACAAGAAATTGAAGATTTAAAAATTTGGTTAAATAATAAAAATAATAAATTGAAATTAAAAAGAAATTAATATAAAATGAATTTAAAAAATTAAATTAAATTAAATTAAATAAATAAAGGTTAAGTATAAGTTAAATAAAAATTATTTAAATAAAATAAAACAAAATGAAATAAATAAAATAAATAAAATAAAATGAAATAAATTATTTTAAAATAATAGTAAAAAAGTAAATAAATAAAAAATTAAAAAAAGTAAAATATAAAATGTTTTAAATAAATGAAAAAATTAAATAATATGAAACAAAATAAAATTAAACAAAAAAATAATAAAATATAACAAAAAATTTAATTAAAAAACAAGAAATTAAAAAAACAAAAGATATAAGCAATAAAAAATAAAAAATAAAATACATAATTAAAAAATTTGGTTATACACAAAAATAAAATGAAAACAAAATAAAATTTAAAGGATGAATTAAATTAAAAAAATAATAATATTTAATATACATAAAATAAAACAAATATAAAAAAATAAATACTAAACTAAGACGCTCCGCTTTTAATCAGAGTACATTTTTTAAATAGCTGCTCGTCTGTTTCCCGATTTTCTTTATTGGTCAGGATTTATTCGGTGATGTTATTCAGGGTAATTGGCACTATTAAATTCTCGACAATTTGTCGCACTTGCCGCCATCCCAAACATACGAAAAATGTGTTTGCCTATTTTTGTTAGGTACATATTTCCGCACGCATCCGTTGCCGGATAAAAATTGCATAATAATTGTAATAATTGATAGAGCCGATTTTTTTTGTTTTCCCTGTTCTCCAAAATTGGCATAAGTTCAGCTGTCCTCCTCTCACGAGTTTCTCTTCTCCGCAGCTCTTGCCACTGTGCGAGGGTATTCTTATTTATTTCATACTGCACTGACGATTTAATTTTCTTTTGGTATTGTATCCTTAAAATATCGGCCAACATTTCAACTTCGCAAAGCAGTATCAAAAGCCCAGCTGACAAAAGCAGCTTCCTGTTGTATTGTGTTGGTCCTCCTATAATTGCATTATCTGTTTTATGACGACACTGTCTCGACGGCGCTTTTGCGTCGTGCTTGATTTGCGATGAGGAATTTAGTCGGTGATCAAGCTTTACAACCTCGTAATTTACCAATTTTCTTGTTTTCAGTGTCTCGATGCAGGTTTCTAGACTAATTTCTAGTGGTATGTGTTTGTTTGTTAGTAGCAAAAGATTTGGTTTTTTCAGCCCGTTCCAGGCTTTGTGCTTCCAGCAACTGCTAAGTGCTCAGTATAGGCTGGTTCGGCCTTTCCCGGGCTTCTTTTGTGTTTCGTGTAATAATGATAGCGGCTACATCGTCTACGTATCCAATAAGGTTGGTATCTTTTGGCATCTCAATGTTCAGTATACCATTGTAGCTTGCGCTCCCAAGGTCTGGACCGAGGATTGAGCCGTGCGCTACACCCGATGTCATATGTATATTGCCAGCCTTATTTTAGTGTTTTCGTAAGCCAGCAACTCTCGATTTCTGAGCTTGCTTCGTACCATGTTTTTTTGGATAAGGAAACTTTTTGAATTACTTCTCCAGTGCTCGGATTATGTTAGACCACTTTGCGATAATGAAATGTTTCTGGCATCTACACAGTTTTACTTATAAAAGCACCTGTTTAAGAGGATGAAGCGTTCGTTGGGCTGTCGGTAATCTTTACTCATGCTCTTTACCAAACAACACTACCACGAAGTACAATAACTCCAATAACTCTACGAAAGAAGCAAGAAAAAATACAGCGAAGAGCTAACAAATTTCTAAATAACAGCAAATACGATAAGTATTCCTTTTGCGTTAAATAACAGAGTACGTACCATAAAAACAAAACGTTGAATGTTTGCACAAAGCGCCATTGAAGCAGAGCACTATTCTTGCGCCCGTTCATTTAAAAATGTGATCAGCAATATCCAAGAACAACAACGAATAGCTTCTTCAGCTCTGTTCATTCACCATCGCCTTGCTTGGTTGTTGTTTTTAAAATTTTTTATTGATTGTATATATATTTATAGGAAAATATTGAATTTGACTACCAGTCTTTGCACTCAACTCAATTCGTGTGGACGAGCCACATCTATATACATAAGTAAACAAAAAAACAAATTTTCATTGAGCTATGTACTTGCAAACTTGGCTGCTGCTGATCAATGATCAGCCTACAATTGCAGCGTTAAGAATTTTAAATGGCTGCGCAGTGTTTTTTGATTTCTTTTTTTTCTAGTTATACCATAGCTTTGTAGATCTTACTCCATGCAAACGATTTTTACTTACTCCAGGCATTGTATTACGCGTATAAAAAATAATTGTATAAATTGTGATGCATACATGTGTCGTCATCAATAAAAAATTTAGCAAGATTTGCGTTTTTTGAGTCATATTTACAAGCAGATATTTGTTTACAAAATTGTGAAGTTACCGCATATACTCGTACGCGCACTGAAGTTGTTGTGGGTTTTAGGCGCGTTGACAAACTTTAATTAAGTTGCGTTCGCGCATCCAGGGACCTTTACGATCTTACCATCAATGTTGCCTCGTGGCAACTCTTGCATTGCTGTTGTTTTTATTCGCTAATGTCTTAGTATGTTTGTTCGTGGGTGGTCTCGATACCCAATTCAGTGTCATATTGCACATGCTGGATTTGCGAAGATGCAATTGAATGAAGTCTTGTTTGTTATAAATATTTCTCTTGATCTGCATTTTGGCAAAAGCTCACAAAATCCTACCCTGCGTGAAATTAAATAATTTTACATAAAAGTAGTTTATAAATTATCAGATTAATTGCAGTCTTAAATGAAACGGTCTCTGTGAGAAACTCTGCTAGATTGGAAGAAATTCAGACATTCGCTCTTCTGCCGGGACTAAAAAGGTACTCGGTGAATTATTTTAGTGTGTATTCTAACGTAATTTTGCTGGGAACAGAGTTGGGCATCATTCGAATAAATTGTTATTTAGATAATTATTCGAATAAGATTTTATCCGTAATATAATTATTCGCAAATAACTTATTCACGAATGAATTATTCGCGAATAAATTGCTTACGAATAATTTATTCGTGATTTTATTCGTAATTTTAAATAATGAATAAAAACTTATTTATTTATAACACATTGACCAACGGTTTACTTTTGTTTCTATTGCCATTAATTGTTAGTTGGTTGAATTCTGTTTACTGGAGCGGTTAGTAAAATTACTGGTATACATACATATGTATATTACGGTGTTTTATATTTTACAAATGAGTGATACTTTTAAGGAAGTTATGGAGTTAGAGATAGGGGCTACGGAGAGTGATAATTCTCAGTCAAATCAAATTAGTTCCAACATTTTCCGGTGCAGAATTTTTTGAGTTTTTGTCCGCCGAACAAACGAACTTAACATTATATATACATATATATAAATTTAAATCTTTTATGAAAAAAAATTAAAATCAAAAATAGCGATCAATATCAAAAAAAAAAATCCGAAAATAGCGATATCTCTGATCGAAAAAATAAAAATCATAAAATTACGGTTTCAGAATTAACGTCAAATTGTGATTTTTAATTTTTTTGTATGTACAGCTTTTGGATAGGTAGCAAGCAAGCATTCAAAAAAATTGTCTAATAAAACTTTCTCAAACACTTTTCGTTTGATACCAATCTTGTAAGTTTTTATTTAATTTCAATATTTTTGGTTTTTAATATTTAAATAGGTGACAACCATGATGAAAAATATTCCTAAATCTAAGTTTTCTCAAATAATTTTCCTATCAATTTAGTTGAATTAGCAGCGCTTCTCAAAAATATTTTTGACAGTAAGCTTTCTTAAACTTCTTAAACTTAATACCCATATTGTAATATTTCATTTATCTTATCAATTTAATTGAATTAAATTGTTCAAGCAGGTGGCAACCCTCCTCCAAAATACTCTCGACAGTGGGCTTTCTCAAAATTCTTTAGTTTGATACACATATTGTAATACTTAATATATCTTAACAATTTAATTAAATACAATTTTACAAACAGGTAGCAACCCTCCTCAAAAATACGTTTCATTGTAAGCCTCTTTCTTTTGGCAGCCATGATAAGCAAAAAATTTTCAGGTAAAAGTGTCACTGTTCTTGAAATTTTAAATTTTTTTTAGAATTTAAAAAAATCGGGCCTTTTCATGTATTTATGTATATTCTTTAACAGCATGTAAATTAAAATAAAAAATTCCTAAGTAAATATAGCCTTGTTTATACATGCAATTAAAGAAACTCGAAAACCGGTTTGCGAAAAAATCCGAATAATCGAACACCTTAGTATCTAGTCTTTTGAAACTGACTTTTTTCCGGCAGGCTATCCACTCTTGCATGCATGTACATATGCATGTGCTGTAATTGAAAAATGTTGGCTAAAGTAGGTCAGGAGGAGTGTTGATGTATGTGCAAAAATACGTTTGCGCTGGCTTGATCATGTCGCCCATATGGATGATGATGCACCGATGAAAAGATCATTCGCCTCGGTCTCGGTCCAAAGCGACAATCGGCTATAGTGTCATATAAGATGCGGTTCAAATGTGTCATTATTTGCTCCCTTTTCTTGTGAACGCATGCTCTAAGATCTAACTTTGTCCCTGATGTTCGATGCTGATATGTTTGTGCTAACTATCTTCGAATTGGGGGCCAAGCGATTTTTTACTGACTCAGAAGCTTCCTTTCGTAGTCTCAGATCTCTAATTTTGCTTTAGATTAGAGATCTGCAATGGTAGCCCAATCTTTCGATGTTGATTTTGATCTGTGCTTAATCTGGATTTATATTATTATTTTTAAGCTGCGTAATAGTTCCGCATTAATGTTGCCCTTTTCCGCCTTGATGAAGACAACCTCTAACAGTCTATTGCGTCAGAAGGTATTTTTCGTTTTTAAGGTTGCTTTTTATAGATGATATAGTGTATTTTCTATTGGAATCGCTGATTTGTTGTGTGCGTCTTCAGAGTGTCGCTCCGAATTATTTTGGTCGAAGCGTATGCTATTGTTTACTTGTCCAGGAGATTTGCCTTCGCTTAGGCCTTAAGAAAATGTGAAAAATAAATGAAATGAAAAATAATAAAGTAAAATGAAATTAAATAAAATAAAATATAATAAAGACAGCATAAAATAAAATAAAAAAACATTAAAACTAAATTAGATAAAAAATTAAGTTAAACAAAATGAAAAAAAAAAAAATTAAAAATAAAAATTGAAAAAAACTTAACTAAGGGCCGATTTCATAATGAAACATTAAAGTTCCTTTTGCAAAAGTTTCCTTTTAGTTAAAGTGACATTTAAATGTACTGTGTCTCTCAAAGGCATCCTATCTTTAAAGTGGCTTTATGAAATCGATCGGCAAAATAAAGCATCCGTTAAATTTAAATGATTCTTTAATTTTATTATGAAATCGGCCCTTAGTTCTAGATTGCTAAAAAAACTAAGATTAATTTTTCTAAAAAATTTTTGTTAAAAATTTTTTTAAAAGGTTGCAGTTTTAATAATTTTTAAGAAATTGTCTGTGATTTTGAAGAAGTGATTATTATACTCTCTTTTTTTGAACAACCAAGCGGAACAATTCGAAAAAAATGAAAATGTTCTTTCCGAACTACAATAATATGTATTTCAAGAGCTACTGCTATGGGTAAATATTCGTTAAGATATTTTATTATTTAAGATTAGTACGCAGCTGTCAAGAAAACAAAATTAGTAAAAAATTTTAAGCTTTTTATTTAGAATGCATAGAAAGATCTGGAGTATGAAGTTTTGTAGCCCATTCAATTCTAAAATAACAAAGTGCAAGTTTGACGTAACTAAGACTTACCGTTGATTATTGGAAATTTGTTTATTGCTGACGGTGTTGTCCATTTCCTTCCATACAAAGTATGTGCGACAACTATTTTATGTGGAAGAAAATGAGCAACACCTTTAACAAAAAAAAAATTGCTAAAAACACTGTCCAACAGCATTTTTGGAACAGAATAGCGACCCTATAATTCTGAAAGGGTATGTTGACTAGATCATTTTTGTAGAACAAACTTATGGTCCAGCGCGTCTGAGTTTTTTTTTACAGTGGGTCAAAGTTTTCATTTTTTGGTCGAAGGGAGCATTATACTATATGAAAAAAATGTTGTAAGTTAATGTCTGAGAGAATTCTTATGGTCAGAGTTGTATTGTGGAATTG
>JAPVRG010237496.1:5347-18066 GCA_029783565.1 Rhagoletis cerasi
CATACTATTGGTAGTGAACTATTTACCGTTTGTAGGGGAGAACTCAATAAAAACAAGAAACAAAAGGATGTTCACCGTTTTGTTATTGTAAGGGTTTCTCTTTTTATTTTTTAGTAGGAAAATTAAGAAATTCAGACATTTCAGGTTTTAAATTGAAATTAGTACAATGTGGCAATTTTTTCAAAAATTGCCACTTTGAAAATGGGTTTTATAACTGAGTGATTTCTTTTTCTTTCATGCAAATATTTGAAAAATAAAATTCGGTTAAACTTTTTTAATAAAACTACAAATTAAAAAATGACAACTATACCCCGCTGGGCCGTCAAGGGTTACGTTTTTTTTTTTTTTAAATTGGGAAATCATGTGCCAATCAATAAAAACTCTTATATTTTTTAATTATCTACTAATTTAGCTGCAAATAATTTTGGGCAGAAAAACAGGCATTGAGGCCATAATGCAGTGATATAAATTGAAATTGAAATGAATTCTAATTGTAGCCGCAATGTGGTTGCTTACTCTGCTGACATGTTTTTACAGCGTATATTTACTATGTATGTATGCAAGTGTGTATGCACTTTATGGATACCTTGCAGCAACAAGGCGGCCAATTTTCAGAAAAGGACTAGCCCTTCACCGGTTAAAATTTGACTGGTTAGAATGGGACATTTGGTTGCATCAAAAAAGGTTAACTTCCGACCAGTCCCGAAGGAACCAGTCTAGAGATAGACGAAAAGTACAGTTTGGCAGTGACATGGTAATATAGTCTTGCAATTCAACAAAAAAAAATTTTAAAGAACACCACCCTGCAAATGCCCCAATCGCTTGGTCTGGCCTTGATTCAAAGTGAACATTTGAACACACATTTACATGCGTGGCTGTAGCTCAGTGCGCAGAAATGCTTGCCACTATCTGTGAGCTTTCAGGATGGTCCGGGTTCAAATGCCGTCAGAGGCAACGTGGTTATAAAATGATAAAATACATTTTTTTGTGTTTCCGAAATATGAAAAATCATCTGTGAAGTGCAGAACGCAATCGTACACCAATGAAAAAAATTTCCAAAATTCAACTAGCCCAGGACTATCTGACGGCCAGTCTTAAGTGGACCGGTGCTTTTGCAATGACACGCCAAAATGGTAGTTGAAACCATTGACAGGGGAATTATGAGGGACTAGTACTGGTAACAATAGGTACTATCTGAGGGCTAACCTAGGGTAAGTCCGAATTGCTGCAGAGTACATAGTCCTTACTAACACATGTAAGTACATATGTTTTATCTATATAAATATTGATGTGCATGTAGATCTATGCTTCCATGAGCATATGCACCCAAACGTCTTTAGTTTCCACCGGTGTGCTATCGCAGGCAGGCAAAGTAAAATGCCCTTTTACTTAGCTACAAGTGCAGCATACAATGATATTCATACATGTGTACATATGTAGGCACATATATATATATATTGTATGTATATTAGAGTGGTTCAAAAAAAATTTTTTTTTGAAATTCATAACCGCTACCACAAATTATTGTTACTTGCGATAAAAGAAGAGAAACGTATTTTTTTATTTTGAAAAAAAGTTTTTTTAGAGGTCTCGCTGGTCGGTTTTTTATAAAAACGCTGATGTTCTCAATATTTGTATTTTCGTGACAAGTTAAAATGCAGCTAAAAATATTATTTTTACATGTAATTACTTTGGTATTATTGGGGAATATTTCCTTAATTACATGCCTGTCTCGGACAGTTAGAATGGGCCTAGTGCCCGAAATTATGCTTTCGAAAAGAGATAACTAAAATTAAAATGTTGATACTGAACGATTTACGCATTGTTATGGGTTGGAACTTGTTACCGGGGGTTTCTGGGTTTCCCAATTGGGAATCTGAGGTCAGTTTTTCAAAATTCAAAATGGCGAATCCAAAATGGCGATACATTTTTTTAAAAAATTACTGGATTTGTTCGAACTTGGCACGGGGGAGTTTTTGGGGGTCGCTAATTACGAACCTGAAATAAATTTTTTAAAATTCAAAATGGCGGATTTAATAATGCGATCACTTTTTTAAAAAAATTACTAAAATTAAAACGTTAATACTGAACGTTTTAAGCATTTTCATGGGTTGGAACTTGTTACCGGGGGGTTTCTGGGTTTCCCAATTGGGAATCTGAAGTCAGTTTTTCTAAATTCAAAATGGCGGATTCAAAATGGCGTTCATTTTTTTTTAAATTACTGGATTTGTTCGAAACTTGGCACTTTGGGGGGTTTGAGGTCACTGGCTACGAATCTGAAATAAGTTTTTAAAATTCCAAATGGTGGTTCCAATATGGCTATAAAACTTTTAAAAAATTACTGAAGTTAAAACGAGTTCCAAGTTTCGAAAGAATCCAATAATTTTTTAAAAAAGTGATCGCCATATTGGATCCGCCATTTTCAATTTTGAAAACTTGACTTCAGATTCGAAATCAGCAACTCTGGAAACTCCAGAGTACCAAGTTTCGAGAGTATCCAAAAATATTTTAAATAAGTGATCGCCATATTGGATCCGTCATTTTTAATTTTGAAAAGTTGACTTCATATTCTTAATCAGCGATCTCAAAAACAGCCTGGTGTCGAGTTTTAACTCGTTGTAATGCGTAAAACATTCAGTATCAACGTTTCAATTATAGCATTCCCTTCTCGAAAGCATATTTTCGGGCGCCAGGCCCGTTCTAACTGTCCAATACAGACATGTAATTTAGGGAATAGTCTCCAATAATACTAGAATAATTACATGTAAAAATAACATTTTTAGCTGCACTATAACATGTCACGAAAATAAAAAAATTGAGTGCATCTACTTTTTTATGAAAAAGCGACCAGCGCGACCTCTAAAAAAATTTTGTTTTCAAAACAAAAAAATACGTGTCTCTTTTTTTATCCCAAATAACCATTTTTTTAGGTAGCGTTTGTGAATTTCCAAAAATAGTGTTTTTTGAACCACTCTAATGTATATACATACATACTTGTGAACATATGTTCTTGTTACCGGGGGGTTTCTGGGTTTCCCAATTGGGAATCTGAAGTCAGTTTTTCTAAATTCAAAATGGCGGATTCAAAATGGCGTTCATTTTTTTTAAAATTACTGGTTTTGTTCGAAACTTGGCACTTTGGGGGGTTTGAGGTCACTGGCTACGAATCTGAAATAAGTTTTTAAAATTCCAAATGGTGGTTCCAATATGGCTATACAATTTTTAAAAAATTACTGAAGTTAAAACGAGTTCCAAGTTTCGAAAGAATCCAATAATTTTTTAAAAAAGTGATCGCCATATTGGATCCGCCATTTTCAATTTTGAAAACTTGACTTCAGATTCTTAATCAGCGATCTCAAAAACAGCCTGGTGTCGAGTTTTAACTCGTTGTAATGAGTAAAACATTCAGTATCAACGTTTCAATTATAGCATTCCCTTCTCGAAAGCATATTTTCGGGCGCCAGGCCCGTTCTAACTGTCCAATACAGACATGTAATTTAGGGAATAATCTCCAATAATACTAGAATAATTACATGTAAAAACAACATTTTTAGTCACGAAAATAAAAAATTGAGAGCATCTACTTTTTTTATGAAAAAACGACCAGCGCGACCTCTAAAAAAATTTTGTTTTCAAAAAAAAAAAACGTGTCTCTTTTTTTATCCCAAATAACCATTTTTTTAGGTAGCGTTTGTGAATTTCCAAAAATAGTGTTTTTTGAACCACTCTAATGTATATACATACATACTTGTGAACATATGTTTTGCATGTATTTTTAACTAAAGGCTGCTCATTTTAATTAAAAGATAAAATAGCACCGAAATGACTTTGAACAAAAGAGCTGTTAATAGAGGGCGCCGTGAAAAAAGTGCAGCGACAAAAGCTACTTTCAACGAGGAATGCCGCTGAATGGAATATGAACAGGTAGGAAATAATGAATGAAATGCTGTTATGACATTGGCGTTCATTTAAACTTTATTATGTGGGCAATGGAAATTCAGTGGCAGCAGAAGCTTGCGCAAGTAAGTACTAAGGTGAGTCGATATATATGGAGCATATCAAGTTTATGGCTTAGAAAATATTGCACAAGAAAGTTACTTAAGATCCAAAGTCGATATGAACTTGCTTTAGAAGTTTTTTTATAGCAAAATTTTTTTCCTAAATTTTAAATGAGTTGCAATTAACGCGCCACCTGGTTGAGCGAGTCTGCCCCTGGCGAAAGCCAGACATTCATTAAGAATATATTCCGACGTTTCTTTGTCCAGCTCACAGAAGCATCAGGCGTTCATGCCTGCAATATTCATCGTACTGAGATAATAGCGAAGGCGCAGTGTCCTGTGAAAAAACCTAGTAGAGTTTGCAGGTCAGAGTACCTGCATTTAGGAGTTTATTTTTGAAGCCTCTTTGAATGGCCGGGCTCTTAGGTTGACTTCTCTGATATATTGATCCAAATTTTCTCCATGCCTTTTAGGAGAAAGCTTCCGAGGCTGATCGATGGGCAAGGTAAAGGTAGTGGTTCCAGTTTTCTCGCCTTCGGTAAGAATTCGACCTTAGCCTGGGTCCATCAGCTGGGCATTTGACTAGGTAAAAGCGAAGCTATTCTTTATTGATTTCTTGCTGAAGTAGAAAACAGAAGATGCCATCATGTTCTGGTGCTATTTATGGTCTAAAAGTGGATATGGCAAATTGAATTGTTACTTTACTGTTCACTGCAACAAAATATATTTTTAAGAGATTACGTAATTATTGCATTTATATTTTCTCATTATGAAAATTCTCATAAAACCTGTTGTTAACATGATTTTTATTCTCATATTTTAAGGGGAACCATTTTTCAAATTATTGGAGGTGTAAGTCCATTTTTTTAGATAATCATCAAAAACTGGACGGTTAATCTAGCGAACTCGCCCTAGACATTGTTGCAGATATTCCTTTTTTTTAATTTGCTTGTAATTTTTTAACGCTCTGCATTAATGCATAGGCATCTTGTTGATATTTAAAAATAAAATGGTTCGTTGACTACACAACTACTATCTATTCCTTAATAGGGTAGCCTAAAAATAAGACAAGCTTGCTTATAGTTAAACGGTAAAATAAATAAGTCTAGATAATTGTTTTATTGATAGTCTGACAGTATGTAGAGTATGCCATACTAACACGTGGTCCTTATTTAACGTTGCATTAATCAGGTTATTTGGTTAATTAATTTGTATTCTTGACAGAACAAATGCCTTTCAAAAATTATTCATTCTTAAAGTGCGGTTGAACGTGGCAATGCAAGCGGCAATCAGGCGTTTCCTTGTTACGCATTTTTCGGCGAATTCGTCTAAAATTATAAAAATATTGAATAAAAGACTCAAATTATTTATAATTCGTTTTTTCTCCTGATATGAAGTATATAAATATTAAAACATAAGATATTTTATGGTTGATTTGTGCGCATTTTAGCAATAGTGGGTATTCTGTTACATTTCATCTCAAGCATGTTTTTTCAGAAGCACAATCCCACAGTTTGGTAATCTCAAATACCCTGTATTAAGTCCAATTAATAATAATAATAATAGATTGGCGCTTACACATATGTTAATGTTTGGCCGAGCTTCTCCTCCTTAAGTCCAATTATTTCTTCTAATTTTAACGTGGTGTATGTTACCGTCTTTAGAAAAAAGCCTTTAATTTTAAGTAAGTTTTTTAAGTCAAGCAGCACGAGCTAAGTGAAATTATTTTTCGAAAGCGATTTGCGCTCTTTCAGTTGCAGTTACACCATGCAATCTTTACTTCCGAAAGGTATTTCTGCGAATCTGCTAAAAAGACTTTCTGGGTGTTTACACGAGAAATGAGATTTTCACTTTTCCATTTTTACTGCAAAATGCGTAGAAAAAGTGCCTGCATTTGCACGTCTAACCGCACTTTAAGAGCTATTTTAGCGACTCTGTCCCATGGGACCGTCCTCGTGTTGTTTTGGTTGAGAATACAATTTTCGTCTTATTTTTTTAGGTGAGAAAAAGTTGTTGGGACAGTCCTAAATTGATAGCCATTGGAATGTTATAATATTCACATGCAAATTTGGAATTCTTGGGATGGTCCGAACTGAATTTCGCAGGACTTGCTTGCTTTTCATACAACCTACCAAGTCGTCGTTTGGGTTTTACCAAACATTTCCACCGAATACTATTTTTGTAAGCAGCCATAATGAGGTAAATTAATTATACTAAAGGCCGTGTCACACGATTGGTGAACTTGTATAGATTTATACGTTTTGGCAGTTACAGAGGGGTGATTTCTAAAAATTTCATGAGTTCAACTCAATACAAAAATTTCCAATCACTAGTGTCTAACTGTCAATATGTACAAATACACCAATCGTGTGACTTCGCCTTAAAGCCTTCCTGGACTATTAAACATTTGAATTTCAGAAACGGGTTTGATATTTGAAGTGAAAAGTATAGGAAGAATAGGTATCAAATGGTATTCCTTCTACCTCAAAAGGGATCTATAAGACTAAAATCGTTTATTTGTGTATCGGAATGCCTAAAAAACGTCGAAAATTTCATTTCGGCATTTCGCCACTCACTGTACACATTAAATATTTTCTTCATAAGTGAATAAACTCAATCATATGGAAAAGAAAGGTTTTACTAGGTGCTTTCATTAAAAGAACATTTCAAGGGATTTTGCTGTAAGTAAATATAACATCCAGTCCCAATATTTTTAGTGCATTGTATCAAAAATTCCGATTTTTCTGTTAACTAAAAGCCGGATGACATGATCGGTGCCTTTTTTTATTTACATTTATCGGTACAAATGTCAATGCCTTTAGCAGTCACACGATGGCCGCAACACATAAAAATTTAATTGACTCATTTTGAAAATGTATGAAAGTCGTTGGTCGTAATTGGGGTACTAATTTAAGTCAAATTTTGTGCAATTGGCCAATCGTGTGATCCGCTCTCAAGATCATTTATTGAAAAAACTCGAAACGTAATTCTTTTCGTGAAAATTTTAATATTTTATAAATAAAGCTTACCTACACCGCTCTCTTCAAAAATATTTTACAAACAAAGCTTACTTTAACCTCTCTCGTTTAACACCCATATTAAAATATGTACATATATCATTTTACTTAAATTATTAAATTAAATGGATTCTGAATTTCTAAACTTCAAAAATATATGTTAATATAGAAACAAAGTTTACACTCTATTTGATTGACATGAATAAATATATTAAAAGGTTTCCATTAATTTATTAATTAAATTGGAGCAGGTGGAAGCCCTCTTAAAAAAATATTATCGAAATAAAACTTTCTTAACCCTCTTCCCCTTAATGCCCATATTAATATATTTCACTTAGCTTGTTTCATAAATAAATTTTGAATTTATAAACAGGTGGCAACCATCTTAAAAAGTAGTTTCGAAATAAATCAGTCTTCTTTTGATACGCATATTCAAATATTTGATTTTACGAGTTAATTATTGATTCTGAATTTCTAGATTTGTAGGTGGCAACGCTCCTTCAAAGTATTTTCGAAATAAAGCCCTTTTAAAGCTCTCCCGTTTAATACCCATATTGAAATATTTGATTTAACTTGTTTGCTAAATAGACTTTAAAATTTTGAACAGGTGGCAACCCTTTTCAAAAATATTTCGAAGAATGTTCTAAACAGACCAAGTTGCCTAGAGAAACCGCAACTTTATGTTCGTGAGCCATGCTAAAGTCTGTACGTATTCGCAAAACAGGATAAAAGGCATATATCAAAATAGAAAACATGCCTTACTGAAAATCTCCAGTGCAAATGAAATCAATGTACGTGGTGACACATGACAAATTAAATATCGATCTTCACTCTTTAACTAACTACTAAAAGGATACAATGGGCAATGTAAGGACAACCTGTACGTTTGTGATACCTTTTAGTGTCATCGAAGTGCATTGTGTTCAACAGCAGCGTAGTAATAACACCAACATCAACGATACACATTTACATACGAACCTTAATGCCAACAGAAGCAGGGAGACGACTATTTTAAGGATATGTGAACTATTGAAAAAGTCTATGGAATTCAAGTGAAATGATACAAATGAATGGGGGTATATTGAGCAAACATAAGTAGCAAAATAGAAAACAAAGGACTATGTATGCGAGTGCTTGTAAAGAAGGTCAAATCATATAGGAACACGTGCACTCATACATACAGATGCATGTGTTGAATATTAAAAAGTGATATGCTCTTAAATTTATCTATAAATTGGCGGCAATGACTAGCAATTTACGAATGTTTACACATATTGGCAACGACATTTCTCGAATAAACTTCATAGCCGTATTTTCAGAACCCTTTTGTGCAGCCTTAAATACGAATACTTGAATGTTCGCTTGGGAAAAAGCCAGTATGGAGAGCATAGAAAACCACTGACCTAGAAATTTTCGTTTTGTACTAAGTATTCAACAAACTTTTATGTGGCTTTTTTGAAGAGCACTGTAGTATAAAAGCATTTTGCTATGAATGTATGAGTGTTGGTATTTGTGCGAACATTTATGGCCAAATATGTGACCACTATGGCAATAACCATTGTCGCCAAAAGGGTTAACCTTGTACTTGAGGCAATAAAGGTTTCGCTATGCTGAATTCCTTGCATTAACATAGTAGCTGCAATACTAAGCTAATGGAATTGAGTTTACATGGGAGCGTACGTATGTGTATGATTTGAAGATAATATCTCCTTTTATTTAGTATGCGACTAGTGCTAAAGCGAACCAATCCGAGAGTCAGTATGCTTCCCAACAAACATTTCTGTAAGTGTTTTTAAAAGTTACTTAAAGTAACTAGTACTATTAAGTGTTAAATAAAAATTTTTTAGTATTTAGTTTATTTTAATTTTTTGTAGACAAGCTTTTTTTAAGTGTTGAGAGCGAATGTTTATAAATCACTTAACTTTAAAAGTGAAATGCTAATATTTGCAACAAACCCAAGAAAAAATACTTTCTTTTAAATATTCATTATAAATTTATATTTATACGTCTAAAACCAAAGTGCCGTTTCGTTTATATTACGCATTTTTCAAAGCATTTTATGAACCAAAATCAGCGTTTTCTAAGCTTAATGGTTCTTTTAGTAATCTTTTAAATAACCTACTTTAAGTTTATTTTACTTGTTGGGTTGTTATTAATACCAGAGAAAAATATAACACTTCCTATTTCAATTAAACGATGATTTCTTGAAAATTAATACTTTTTGGATATTTTTTTTGGCATATCGGAAAACCCCAACTTTAGAGAAGCCAATTCCATCTTCCATGAGAGACATAATGAAGAACTTTACCTCAAAATGATGCTCTTTACTTAATCTAAACATTTTTAATTTCCATTAATTTCCATAAACAATTGTCATTAAAAAGGTGGCTTCTTCACACTCTTTTTCTATTTTCTATAATATTATTTTTTCATTGGACTATTAGGAAAAATACTATTGCTACGATATTACTAGAAAAGCCTTTTTAAAGCGATTGATTTTAGTATAAATTTTAATCTAAATTTTTGAAGTTGTATACACAATAAAAGCCAATGAAAACCAGAAATCTCTCAGTATGGATCATTTTCATAATACATAGAAATTAATTCACATTCGCCAGTTAACTGTAGATTTTCAGTATAAAAATTAGTCAACTGCCGAATGCGAGTTAACTCTGCTACTACGACCCTAAATGAGGTATATTAATATGTTTCACTGGGATGTATACAAACACTGCCAATACTTGATATAGTGAGCAAATCTATACACATATGTGCGTTCAGTATTTTTTTTTTGCAAAAAAATGTTTACATATATGTACGATTATGTTCCCCTATTACCACTTAATCACCTTACAGCGCTATTATGGATATGGCTTCTTTCATGTTATGTTGTTTATGTGGTTTTGAATTTAATTTTGCAAAGCAATTTTACATAAGCGATGACAGTGCAACTCTTGGAATGCCTTAAATGTTACATGTGTTGTTTGTAGACTTTTGTAATTAAATTTTAACCAATTGTGATTAAAAGAAAGGACATATATGTTAATGTGCGTCTACATGTGCAAGCTGCTTTGCTTGGCCTTATGAACTAGCTTGTGTAGTCGAATAAAGCTGACCGTTTGTAAAGTCTATAGATTAGTTTTATGTTTAAATATTCATTTAAGCGAAAAGTTTGTTCAGGCAATCTGCTGTTCGAATTTGTTTATGCAAAAAAATGTTTACATATATGTACGATTATGTTCCCCTATTACCACTTAATCACCTTACAGCGCTATTATGGATATGGCTTCTTTCATGTTATGTTGTTTATGTGGTTTTGAATTTAATTTTGCAAAGCAATTTTACATAAGCGATGACAGTGCAACTCTTGGAATGCCTTAAATGTTACATGTGTTGTTTGTAGACTTTTGTAATTAAATTTTAACCAATTGTGATTAAAAGAAAGGACATATATGTTAATGTGCGTCTACATGTGCAAGCTGCTTTGCTTGGCCTTATGAACTAACTTGTGTAGTGGAATAAAGCTGACCGTTTGTAAAGTCTATAGATTAGTTTTATGTTTAAATATTCATTTATGTCTAAAGAAACAAGGACATATTAACAGCTAAAAGTAGGCGGTGACGAAAAAATGGAGGCAACTACTCTTTTACAACCTACACAAAATATTGCGGCAAAGCTCTTGAGAACTGATTCCAATACGATTTTTTTATAGAGTAAGGGTACAGGATTGAATATTTCAAATAAAATAAAAAGGGGGCTTAAAGATTGTCTTTTTAGCCCAAAAGTTAAGAAATTAGCTCGTTTTGTTGTCCTTATTAATTTTTCTACAAAAGCTTTTTTAAATTAGTTTCATTTTGAACCTTAAAATTCCCAAAAGCCCTAAAAACTCGAGAAAGTCCCGAAAAAATGACAAGATGGTAAAGCAGTTTAAAAAAATTTCGAAAGATACGCAGATTTATGATAAGATTTCAAAAAGCTTGGCAAATGTTATGTTATTTGCCATATATATGCAGATACGAATGTGGCTTTCTAGATCTCTACCAATACAATTACATGGCGTATGAGTAACCTTTTCAATACTTAAGGCTGGTTTTCATTATGTCATATTTTGACGACAAAATTTGTCGACATATTTTCACACAACTTTATCTCCTTTATTCATACCTTTACCGATTATATTATGGGCCAAAAAATGGGCAAAAAGCCGATTTAGCAGCGCATGTACATGACTGAAGATCTATTCTGATCTAAATTAACCGATATACCGTTTCTTAATCCCATTTGACAATTTGTTTTCACTCATTTGAAGACAAATACCATTGGATTTGAAATAGTCAAAACCAGTCTTTCAAATTTAATTACATTTATCATAAGATATTTGTCATAAGTTGAAGTGAATATCGAAATCGAATCGAAAAGCAATGCTTTGTTTTTGTTTTCGATCAATATTTGCTGTAGCTGGGTCTACAAATTTAAGCGTTCACTGGAAAAAAACGCAGAAATCCTGGTAGAACTTTTGCCTCTATACAAAGTCGCCTAAAGAAACATCAAGCGTTGAAATGATTTATATGATGGAAAACTTCGCAGTGTGATACGTATACGTTCAAACAATGTTATTATTGCGCGAAGGGCGATAAAAAAGCTTTCCCCATATAAATTGACTTACGGTTACTATTCTAAAATAAAAAGATCAAGAAATTTTACCTAAGGATTTAAGACCATTTAGATTTCCATCTTATATATATGCTAAACACTTTCTAATGTGTAGTGGATGTGTACATGCTTACAACACTCCCCAATCACTTTACACTCGTGTGTATAAGTGTTTCGTCCCTGAATATATACATAACTTAGTTCTTGGACTTATAACGTTTCCTGTAAGCCTTAAGGACAGTTTCTCAGTAACCAGGAAATTGAGTACTTAATTAGTGAACCAGTCTTTGAACTAAGATTTTGAACGCACAATAAGAGTGGTAGGGTAGACGATGCAGGTTATGTCGTAGTTACGGTATCCGAGATAGGCACAAATGTGATCAGTCGGATCCTGAAAAGAGCATTCAAGGAATTAGATGCTTCAAATACCGAAACTACTTAATTCTGTTCATTATTTTTTTGTTTTTCAACACTCACAATACAAAGGGGTGATTCGTATATATGCACCTGACTGGATGCTGAAGCTATTCAACATCCCGTAGATAATCTACATATCAGATTATGTCTAACCACTAATCCGAGCTTGGTTGTCCATAAGAAAAAAGTGTATAGATATAACTAGTTTTCCCCTCAATGCTTCGAAAGATAGGTATACACACTATGCTCCGGGGCCTAACCGCTTTCAGCGGACCTTAGTATCGAAATTCCTTGGCCGTAGCTGTGTAGAGTCAAAGCTACTACAGTGAACATATTTTCTTAAAGCGGAAACAAATAGCGTGTGTGCAAGGTGAGTGCGAAAGGCGACCAGTGGAAATATTAATTTGCATTAATAAATGCCGCGAGTACCTCACACGCGGAAACATTTCTAATTTAGAAGGCCTAAGAAATTACTTAAAACCAATTTTTGTCTATATTGTAGGCGTCTACAGTCAGATTTTTTACATCGAGACTTGAAAATATCCAGAGAATACAATATGGTTGTAGCCCATCGGCACAATGTTTTTTTTTTCAATGGCCACGTACATTTTATTATTATTATTATTATTATTAT